>PVKM010026844.1:0-12387 GCA_004027735.1 Carollia perspicillata | reverse complement strand
CGGCCTCCCGAAGTTACTCAGGCCGGCAGCTCTTCTCTTCCTGCCCCGTAAGTAGATTTAAAATCTTTCAGTCCAGTCTGCATTTCCCTCTGGGGCTTTTCTGCCAGCCGACTTGGCTTTGTTTTAATTTGCATCTGTAAAAGTTGATGTCCACACAACACGTATGCTGGGACTTAGCTTGGGATTGGCGGGTCAGGTCACACTCGGGAGAACTGGTGTCTTTACGCATCGTGTGTAAACTACGGAATATCTCTCCATGTATCTGGATCTTCTTTGATAAACGTCACCAGGGTTTTGTGATTTTATGTGTGTGGATGCTGTCCATATTTCGTTAGATGCATACTTAGGTATTTTCCTTTTTATGCTATTGTATACACTTATCAGTTTCAAATTCTGAAAGTGCTCAGATATTAGCTATAGGTTTTTTTGTAAATGCTTTTCATTGGGTTAAGGAAATGCCCTTCTAGCCATAGTTTAAAGGGTGTCAAATTGTTGAATGCTTTTTTATGGATTTATTAATATGATCATATGATTTTTAAAAATATGGTCTGATAATGAAATGAGTTATAACAATTGACTTATAAATACTGAACTTACCTTGTGTGCCTGGAACAAACTCTGTTGGTTGTGATGTGTTGTCCTTTTTATATATTTTCTGATTTGTTTTGCTAATATTTTGTTAAGGATTCGCTGTGTCTCTTTATTAGAGATTGGTCCGTAGATTTTTTTTTTTTTTTTTGTAGGATTTTATTTGGTTTTGTCATTAGAATAGTAGAGTCTTCAAAAAATGAATAGCCAAATTGCACCTTCTTTTATTTTTTGACAAAGATTGTGGATAACTAGTACTATTTCTTCCTTAATATTTGGTTAAAATTCACCAGTGAAACCATCCCTGGTCAGGGCACGTGCCTGGGTTGTGGGTTCAGTCCCCGGTCAGGGCGTGTGAGACAGGCAACCGCTCCACGTTGCTCTCATATGGATGTTTCCCTCTCCTTCTCCTCCCCACCGCCTCTAAAAAAACAATCTTGGGGTCGAATATATGGCGACAAAAGACGATTTGACTTTGGATGGTGGGCACGCAGTGCAATGTACAGATAATGTGAATAGAAATGTAAATGAATGGATCAAAAAACTGTGGTGCATTCACACAATGGAATTCTATACAGGAGAAAGAAAGATGGAGTTCCTACCCTTTGCAACAGCATGGATGGAACTGGACAGCATTATGCTGAGTGAAACAAGCCAGGTGGTAAAAGACAAATACCATATGATCTCACCTTTGACAGGAACCTAAACAACAAGACAAACAAGCAAGCAAAATATAACCAAAGACATTGAAATAGAAAAGGGGATGACAGTATCCAGAGGGGAGAGGGGAGGGAATTTCAGGGGAAAAAGGGAAGGGATTATAGGAACAAGTATAAAGGACACATGAACAAAAAGTAAGGGGGGTGGAAATGGGAGGGAGGTGGGGAGCACTGGGGGGGGGTGGACTGGGATGGGAGTAAACGACAGAAAACTGTACTTGAATAACAATTAAAATAAATTTTTAAAAAAGAAATGTATACCTGAAACTTATAAGACCACAAGAACCAATGTACCCCAATGTATTTAATTTAAAAAGTCTTATATTCTCCATTCAAATCCATGTGGTCACATTGTGTGTTATTTTCTTAACACGGTGCTGGGTCTCACTGACTGATGGCTTATTTAATGGTTTTTTTCTGATATTCATATGATACCGTTCTTTAAGTTTTTAGCATACTATATTTGAAAGGTTAATGGTTGACGTTACACTTTTTTCAATTGGATATTTTTTCATCAACTCTTTTTTGAAAATTTTTTATCTAACATTGAGACCATTGGTTCTTTGAGAGTGTGGTACAGTTTCTTTGTGAAATTACCTGAGTCTGGCGCATTTTGGAAATAGCTCCATGGTACCTTTCTCTGTTTTTCCTACAGAAATCGCTGCATTTCAGATAGCTATTGTTAACAGGGTCAACTGTTGTAAGCTAATTGTTCTAACTTAGCGGAGTTACCCATTTCAATTGGCTTCCAGATTTATTCACAGGGATCAGCAGTGTCACTTCTTACGGTTAATTTCTTTTTCTATATCGGTGATTATCTCCACCTTTAATTTATTGCATTAGGTCTTTGTTCTTCTCTTTAGCTTTTCATTAAGTCACATCAAATGGCTTTTTTTCTTATTTTACGAATTTGAAAAAATGACTTTAAAAAATCACATCTGTTACACATTCCCTAGCTCATTAGTTTCAACCTTTCTTTTCACTAAAGCTTTCCTTGTGTTTTCTTTTGCACTATTTTGTCGTTCTTTTTTCACTTTTTTTGATCGGGGGAATTTGTTACTTACTTTTATTTTTATCGCTATAAATCAATGCTTTAAATTTTTCCTGCCATCTGATCTAGTGGTTTTATGATCATTACTTTAAATAATTGTCGTAATTTCAGTTTGCATTTCCAGTTTCCCCAAAAGGTTAATTCCAGCTTTCCCCCCAATTTCCCATGTGGATGACCCTCTACAATTGTGTTACGCATTTCTAGTTTGCGTGCGTCCTGGTCAGAGTGGCGGTGTTTGTGCAGCTCCTACTCTGCAGAACTCGCTGATCCTTTCTCTGTTACTTCATCTGTCCTGTGTCCATGAAACTACAGGTCTCAGGCCAAATCAAGCCCACTGCCTGTTTTTTCTTTTAATCTTCACACAAACATATGTTTTTATTGATTTTAGAGAGAGAGGGAGAAGAGAGAGAGAGAGAGTGAAACACTGATGTGAGAGAGAAACATCGGTTGGTTGTGTCCCATAAGTACCCTGACGGGGATCAAACCTACAACCCTTTGGTTTACCGGACAGTGCTCCAATTAACTGAGCCACTCAGTCAGGGCACGCCCGTGGCCTGTTTTATACACACTGTGATCTAGAAATAATCTGTACATTTAAAAATAATTAAAGAAACATGTTTTTAAAATATTTTATTTATTTTTTAGAGAGGGGAAGGGAGGGAGTAAGAGAGGGAGAGAAACATCAATGTGTGGTTGCCTCTCACATGCCCCCAACTGGGGACCTGGCCCAAAACCCAGGCATGTGCCCCGACTGGGAATCGAACCAGTGACCCCTTGGTTTGCAGGCTGGCACTCAATCCACTGAGCCACACCAGCCAGCGCTAAAGAAACATTTTAAAAGAATAGTATTTCATAACCTGTGGTAATTATGTGAAATTCAGATTTGATTGTTCATAGATGAAATTTCAGTGGAATACAGGTGTGTTCACTTCTGTATTATTGTCTGTGGCTGCTTTTGAATGACAATGGCAGGGCTGTAACATTCTATGGCCTCCAGAGCCGAAAATGTTTACTCTCTGGGCTTTTATAGAAAAAGTTTGCTGATTCCTGTAATATGTAATTAATTTGGGGGATGTTATGGGCATTTAAGAGGAAGAAGTATTTCCTAGTACCGGAGTAAACTTTGACATGAAATTATGTTGTTTATGTTGTATTCGGAGAGCGGTAGGGTACAGCCTACGGTTACTCCGTTTCTCTGTGTGCATCTCCCACCGTTTCAGCTTGGTCTTGGTAGTTGTGTTATTTGGTGCATGAGGATTTATAATTATTATATTGTCATTGTGAGTTGTAGCTTTTTAACATTTAAGTGTGTTATTATTTTTATAGCCAATGCTTTTGTCTTGTATTCTACTTTGTCCACTTCGTGTCCACAAACTCTAGTTTTTTTTTTACTTTTAAATTTTTTATTCATTGATTTTAGAGAGAGAGACATCGATTTGTTGTCCCACTCACTGATGCATTCATTGGTTGCTTCTTGTATGTGCCCTGACTGGGGATCGAACCTGCAGCCTTGGCGTATCGGGATGATGTTCTAACCAGCTGGGGCCTCTACTTTCCTTTTATTTCCATTAGCTTAAAATACATTTGCCAATTTTTTATTTATATTTTGTTTGTTTTTATTCAAATATAATTTTAAACATACAGAAAGGGCGTAGAAATAGTACCAGGAAGCTCTGCTGGACACCGGTGTTTGTTTTCCTAGGAAATTCAAAATCTGTAGAGGTCTCTCTTCAACTCATGATGAAAATGTGAGGTGTGAATGGTTCATTCTTTCTCTTTGGTGATCTGTGTAGTTTTTTGGAGGCTGTGTGGAGAGCTTTAGCTTTAGGTAACCACAATTACTTTGCCCACTAATAGGTTTCTAATTATATCAGTTCTTAAAAAACATTTATTTACTTTTAGATAGGGGAAGGGAGGGAGAAAGAGAGGGAGAGAAAAATCAGTGTGTGGTTGCCCCTCATGCGCCCCCTACTGGGGACCTGACCCACAACCCAGGCATGTGCCCTGACTGGGAATTGAACTGGCAACCCTTTGGTTCACAGTCCAGTGCTTAATCCACTGAGCCACACCAGCCAGGGCGACTTACATCCATTTTTAATTATAACAGAACAAAATAAAAATTGAGGGGACAAGTAAAGGCAAAATAATGGTGCTCAAATTTATTACAATTCTACTAGTTTTTTTTTTTTTTTTACAATGTTTAGTTTGCTGGCACTCATACCAAGAAATCTGTTTGATTTCCAGTTATTTAATTAAATTTAGGCTACAAAATCCTATTTGGTGATCATACCCACTTTCTCAGAGTGAATTAAAAGCAGAATGTCAATTAGAAGCAGGCTTCACGAAGAAAACAAACATCAAAGTCATATTCCACAGCATCTGTGACGACTTATTTTTGGTCCTAACGCTTTAAATAAAAAAAAAATACTGAGCCCTGGCCGGGTGGCTCAGTTGGTTGTAGCGTCCACCTGACACACCAAGAAGGTTTCAGGTTCCATCCTGGGGCAGGGCACCTAAAGGAGGCAACTGACTGATGTTTCTCCCTCCCTTCCACTCTCTCTCAAAAAAAAAAAAAAAAATCAACAAGCATATCCTCAGGTGAGGATCAAACAAAATTACTCCAATCAGTTTGACAGTTACCCATGTAGCTAGCTGGTCTATATTCTAGAGACACTGGAAAGAAAAGTTGTATATTTCTGAAAACTATCAGTAAAACTCAGTCTACGATGTATGTACAACTTTCAAGAGACTGCACCATGAGGAGGTGATTCAAAATAAGACATCCGAGTATGAAAAATGGCATTTCCTTATAAGTTTATGCAGGTGGAGCGTGTCCACATTTTTGCTTCTCTCAGAGCTGAAGATAAATTTGTCTTGAAATATACTCCAGATACTGATCCTTGCTAGGTTGTCCCTTCCAGAAAATGTGTTACTAAAATATTTTGTGCAGCCCTGGCTGGTGTAGCTCAGTGGATTGAACTCAGGCCTTTGAACCAAAGGATCGTGGTTCGATTCCCAGTCAGGGCACATGCCTGGGTTGCAGGCCAGATCCCAGCAGGGGACACATGAGAGGCAACCACGCATGGATGTTTCTCTCCCTCTCTCCTTCCTTCCCCTTCCCCTCTGAAGATAAATAAATAAAAATCTTAAAAAAAGTGCATTAAAAAAGAAACAACTAGGTAGACATTTACTGCTGCCTTTGTGAGAGCCCACACGAGGTACCAGCAGAGACTTGAAATAATTACTTTCCGTGAAAATACTGGCACTTATTTGCCCTCAGAAAAAAGCCAATGAAAGCAATTGGATACTAGCTTTTATTCATCGGAACAGCAGGAAATTTTTAACACACGTTGGCAGATTGGGAAGTTGTCTAATAATTATGCAGAAATATATATGTCAAAACATAAAAACTTCCTATTCTAAGCCAGTAAGCAGTTGATTCGTGGGGGAAAAAATTGCTGAAACAAAAATGAACACAGTGTTAACATAGGCGTTGCCTAAGCACTGCCTCAGGGCCTTTTGAATGCTAATTTGTGTTACTCGGGACAAAAGGGGGTGGAGTCTGGGGACACGCTAGTTAGGGAGCTACTGCGCTCAGCAAATAAAAAATGAAAGTCGGCCACACGCAATGGCTGCAGGGCCTAGCTGCCACCAGGAAGGCATGCTCTAATCATTTTTTAAAAGCTGTTATTTATTTATTTTTAGAAAGAGGGAATGGAAGGGAAAGAGAGGGAGAGAAACATTGGTGTGAGAGAGAAACAAGCAGATCTGCAGCCCAGGCACGTGCCCTGGCTGGGAATTGAACTGTAAGTTTTCGATTTGCGGGACGATGCCCACCCCACTGAGCCACACTGGTCAGGGAAAGAAGACATGTTTTAGATAATACGCATGCGTGTGTGCAAAAATCTCAAGGACTGCATTTGTGGCTAATTGTATAACAGGTTATTTTAGTTCCTGTTCTGTGGAAAAGTAGGGTTTATTTTCTGCACCCATGCTGTTGATACCTGATCATGGCACTGAGTACATGTGTCCCTCTTTTCAAAACTATCTCTTGGTTTAGAGGACTTGTACATGTCTCTAACTGCCCACGACCATGGCACATCCCCCGGAGGGGTCCTATTTTGGAGTGTTTCCCGAACTCGTCTGACTATGCTTCCCCCTCTTTGGGAGGCTGGTGAGGACCAGCCTTCCAGAAACATCTGTGTGAGCATACGTCAGTGGAAATGTTCCCAGATGTGGTGTAGTGTGTCTGTTGGGGCAGTCCTCGTGAATGAGTTCCTAGGGATTTATAGATATCCTTTCTCCTCCTTTTTGTAAATTAAGTTTATCAGGGCGCCATTGGTTAGTGAAATCATACAGGTTTCAAGTGCACAGTTCTTTGGCACGTCGTCTGTACATTGCACTGTGTGCCCACCGCCCAAAGTAAAGCCTTCTGTCCCTTTACCCCGTACCACCCGCACCCGCTTCCCTCTGGTCACCACTGTATTGTCTACAAGTTTTTGTTTGTTTTTCTCCTTCGTTCATGTGTTGCTTTCAGTTTTACATCCCACATGTGAGTGCAATCACATGGTTCTTAACTTTTTCCGTCGGACTCATTTCACTTAGCGCGACAGCCTCAAGGTCCACCCATGTTGTTGCGGGTGGTGGTGTTTCGTCTTTTCTTGGGCTGAGGGGTCTTCCTTTGCCCACGTGCCCCGAATCTTCTTTACCCGATCGGTCTCTCCATCTTGACTCTGCTTCCATTTTGGATCGTGCATTTCTTGGTTGTGGGGTGTCCTGTGTGTTGTGGGGCGTTTGGTAGCACCCCTGGCCTCTAACCACTCGATGCCGGGGGCGTGCTCCCAGTTGCAGGAACCAAAAATGTCTCCAGTCATTGTCAACTGTACGGTAGGGGCCAACCTGCCACCAGGGGCCAACCACCGATGCACCCAGATGTCTGGGAAGGAGGTCGGGTCCATTTGGATCCACATGTAGGAGGAAGCTGAGTGTGGCAGGAAGCACTCTGAACTCTTGGAAGAAAATGGGTCCAGACGACTCTCTGTGTTACTATGAGGTCGAACGGTTCTTTTTGTCTGAGATTCAGCTGCGTTCTCCATCCAGAGGGTAAGGCAGAACCCCATCCTGACGGGGCCATGAGCCTGGGTGAGAAACTCTGGTTATTAAAAATGGGTCCCCCTAAACCGATGCACTAGGTTTTTTAAAAGATTTTATTTATTTATATTTAGACAGAGGAGAAGGGAGAAAGAGAGAGAAACATCAATGTGTGGTTGCCTCTCATGTGCCCCCTAGTGGGGACCTGGCCTGCAGCCCAGGCATATGCCCTGACTGGGAATTGAACCGGGAACCCTTTGGTTCACAGACCAGCGCTCAGTCTACTGAGCCACACCAGCCACGGCACACTGGTTTAAGTTTTAAGGGAATTAACATCATACAACATCTTCTCTTAGGGTGTGTGGCCCAAGAAATATACGAAACCTTCAGTGATGGTCAGATAAGGACAAGTCATTGCTGAACCTCCGCCCTGGGTCAAGTGTCACTTCCACGGGTCACCTCAGGGTCACTACGTTTCTGCACCACTTCTGTTGTCCTGTGTAAAAGGCGGGGTGGTGAACCCACATCTAAGCTGGAGTGGAACGCCAGGCACAGTACTGTACCTATGCGGGGCTCTGAGGCTCCCCGGATGAGCCTGGAGGGAGAGGACGAGGATGGACCTGCCTCCTCTGGTCCAGCCCCAGAGGGGGACAGGGGTGTTTCCCTGTCGTTTCCGTAGGGAATTCCGGGGAAACACGAGTTTCAGGAGGAGGGAGCAGAGTTCAGCCCGTCTGCGCTTCGCGGCACCGGCTCACCGCCGTACGGTGCATGGCCTCCTCTTGTTTTACTTGGTGGTGTTTTATTTCCTTTTGTACACTTGCTTTTCATTCCTAGCTCCTACTTGCCCCACCCTGGGTACTTCTTGATATGTACTTGTATATTGTCTTTGTATACATTTACTGATATATGTACACACACACACACACACACACACACACAGTTTGGCACAAGTAATGCCCCTTCTTTTATTACAAACTCTTTTATTACAAAATCACAAGCATGTCGTTCTGTAACATAACACTGTCACACTCAAGCACACCCTAGGACATGTTAGGTAAAATGTTCAAGCTAAATCTATACATTACTACATCCATGTTATTACCCTACCAACCACACACTCAAGCAGGTGTTCCTTCTGTGGGACTGTGTACGATCCGAGCCCCAGAAGCCGTCAGCAAGCCCAATGGCTCGCCTGTGACTCCCAGCTTGGTGCCATTTCCTTAACTAGTAAACCTTTCCCTTCTTTGCTGCAAACTCCTGTTTGCATCTGAGTGGGCTGTGATGAGCACAGGCTGAAGGACCCCTTTAGTTCAGCAGGAGCTGGGCTCCACCTTCTCCACGCCCTCCACCAGGCCCCACCCCGCCTCCAGGCCCCATCCAGTAGGCCCCGCCCCTCCAAAACCCCGCCCCAATCCGCCCCCGCCTCACTGCCAGGCTCCGCCCCAACCAGGCCCCGCCCTCTACCCCGGGTGTTCCGCGTCCCTAAGTTGCACCCTGGGTTCTCGCGGAGGCCGAGCATTGACTGGTTGAGTAAAGCAGAGCCTTGCCCCGGCTTGAATGTCAGCTTCCCTTAAAGCAAGGGGTAGGCGTCTGCGGGAGAAAAGCGAAGACGAGGGAAGGGACAGCCAGCACCCTGCCGTCAGCAAAGGATCAAAAGAAGGGACTTCGATCTTCCTTTCCATTGGCAGCAAGAAGACGCTAGAGAACAAGACTCTGTTCTAGGCGGAGTAGCTCCAGGTGTCCCTGTGGGGTAACCAGGGGGAAAGGCTGCGCGAGCGGAGGCAGGCGCCCAGGGCGCACAGGAGCACCCAGCGCCTTCCGGCTGAGAAGGAAAAGGAGACTTGGGGCCCAGGCCTCGGAGGAAGGCTGGCTGTCACGTCTTCCTCGCCTTCTCTGCCTTTGTCCCCAGAGGGTAGATGAGGACAAAATTCTGCTGTTTCGGGGGCATCCTGACCAAACGCCTCTGTGATAGCACCCCGAGTCACTGTTGCATGCAGGAATACAAAGAGAGATGTATCTTAATGCCTTCAGAAAGCACTTCCGAATGGCTCCCTATTCCCACGGTTAAAGTGATCCAGATTGCTTTCAATTCAGTTTCTCACCTTTTGGGCCCATACAAAGGAAACCTTTCAGAAGGTGTGATGTCACAGCCCTGGCCGGGTGGCACAGTAGGTTTGAGCATCCTCTCGTGGGTTCAATCCCTGGGCAAGGCACATACCTTGGTTGCAAGTTGGAGCCACCATCGGAATGCCCAGGGGAGACAGCCAGTGGATGTTTCTCTCCCACATCTCTCTCTCTCTCTCCTCCCTCTCTCTCTGTGTCTCAGGCGAGGGTTTCAGGGCCTCAGACATAGGCTGTTTCAGACCCGAGTCCCCACCCGGCTGACAGAAGCAGTGCAGGGCGCTGGGCTCAGGGCCGCCGGCCAGTGCTGATGGCGGCAAGGCCAGGGCTGAGACTGTCCATAGAAGTGGAGACTATCTGGGTGATGAGAACACAGAAGGCAGGTTATTGATTTCTGATGTGAGAGAGAAACCTCCACAGGTTGACTCCGGTACCCGCCAGGACTGGGGATCGAACCCACAACCTTTCAGTGAGGAGACAATGCTCCAACCAACTGAGCTACACTGGACAGCCGTGGCCTTCCCTTTTAATGAGCTCTAAGACTTTAATGAGAGGCCTGACCCCTGTGGGCTCTCTAATGTAAATCCACGCATTTGGGAATGTGTTTTCCATTCCCATAAGACCTATAATTCTTGTGAATTGTCGCCAGGTCCGTAAGACACGGGGCACTTAGAGGCCTGAGCTTTTACTGCAAGTCACAAAAATGTTATTTCTCTCCCTAATTATTCTAAAAATTTTATTCCAGTTGCATTTCTCGAGAAACTGAAAACACACTAAAATTATGAAGAAGAATAAATATGCACAGAAAGCCAAGTGAACTTGGAAAATACAGTTGTAATGAGTGTGTTAAAATATTATGATGTTATTTTTCAATATTGAACTAGCATTTCTGTTTTGAAAGCCAAGTATTTATGAATCGCTATGTTTTAGAAGAAACTTTTAGCATGAGAATAGAGCATATTAATGCCAGGAAAATTTCATGTCCTCCTGAGAAGCAAAATGATTTGCCTTCAGAAAAGATTTGGCCCTGGCTGGTGTGGCTCAGTGGATTGAGCACCAGACTTCGAGTCAAAGAATCACCGGTTCGATTCTCAGTCAGGGCACGTGCCTGGGTTGCTGGCCAGGTTCCCAGTAGGGGGAGCATGAGAGGCAACCACACACTGATGCTTCTCTCCCTCTCTTTGTCCCTCCCTTCCCCTGTCTAAAAATAAATAAATAAATTGTTTTTCTTTTAAAGAGGAGATTTGTAGCTTTGAGCCCAGTAAGTAAGCAGAATAAAAACACAACATTACTATTTTAAATATAAGTAGATAGGCAGCAACCCTGCCCCATTTTATGTTCAAGTTTGAAACTTCATACAATTAACCTAAGAAGGTGTTTTACGGCACCTGTTTATGAAGAAAGGCCCAGAAACCCAGGGGCAGCGAAGGATTTCACAGAAGACTATGGGAGACTATTATTGAGAGCCAGTGGCCTGAAATCAGATTTTGGACAAAAGTCCTGTGGGCAGCCCTGGCCAGGTGGCTCAGTTGATTGGAGAATCATTCCATACACCAAAAAGGTTGCAGGTTTGATCCTGGGTCAGGCCACAAACCTAGGTTTCAGGTTAAATCCCCAGTTCGGGCACAGGTGGGAGGCAGCCAATTGATGTTTCTTTCTCTCTCTCTCTCCCTTCTTCTTTCTCTTAAATCGATAAACTTATTCTCAGATGAAGATTAAAAATTATAATAATAGCCCTGGCTGGTGTTGCTCAGTGGTTTGAATGCTGGCCTGAAAACCAAAGGGTTGCCAGTTCGATTCCCAGTCAGGACACATGCAGGGGTCTCGGGCCAGGTCCCCGGTAGGGGGTGAGTGAGGGGCAACCATGCATTGATGTTTCTCTTTCTTTCTCCCTCCCTTCCCCTCTCTCTTAAATTAAATAAATAAAATCTTAGCAAAGCAGAATGACCTCTGCCTGCATTTCCTGACACAGGAAAAATGCTGAGTGTGCTAATACAATGTTGCATGAAGAATGTAAGCCAGTATCTGTGTGTGTGGGCACACACACATAGATACACATCTGGAAGAATACCCAGCACAAGTAATGTTTTCTTCAAATTAATTAATTTAAAAAATGTGATTGAATCTATTGGGGTGACATTAGTTAATAAAATTATAGAGGTTTCAGGTGTACGGTGCTCTAACACGTCGTCTGTATATTGTACTGTGTGCCCACCACCCCGAGTCAGGTCTCCTTCCGTCACCGATTGTCCCCCCCTTGACACCCTTCTTCCTCCCCTTCCCTCTGCTATTCACCTTTGCTATTGCCTGTGTCTGTGAGGTATTTTTTCTTAATCTCTTTTTCACCCAGTGCCCTCACCCCACCCCAGTCCCTCCTCCCCTCCAGCTGTCCTTCTGTCCTGGAGTCTGTCTGCATTTCGCAGACACTGGACCGCACACAGAAGTGAGGTCACAGGGTGTCCGCCTCTCTCTGACCGGCTTACTGCACTCCGCGTCCTGCCTCCAGGCCCAGTAATGGGTTTTGAGGGTTAGTATGGATTTGCTACTTGAGATGGCAATATGTTTATAATCTTAACAAGTGATTAAAGTTGTTTTGAAAACAAAACGAAGAAAACACCTGTGCCTTCTCTGCCTTCGAGTTTCTGCCTCAGAGCCAGGCCGAGCAGGCGGGAGCTCAGCCGGAGGACTGGGGGGACCCCACCCAGACTGTCTGCGGTCCCTCCCACACCCACCTGGAAACCTCGCAGTGCGCCACCGACAGGTGTGGCCCAGAGGGCCCGGTGCGGGGCTGGGGGCCCTTCCCCTCCCCTCCCCTCC
>PVKM010026843.1:0-19058 GCA_004027735.1 Carollia perspicillata | reverse complement strand
GAAGCAGCAGTTTTGATGAGAAATTCTAAAGAGAAACATTTACAAAGTCATCCGAACCAGGTTCCGGAAGAACAGTATGCGTACTTACTGATGTTCTGTAGCAAAACAGGACAAAACAGCCAATGGGAGTTCCAGTAGTTAACTCTCTAAAGATCAAGTTACATCGTCAGCCACAGAAGGTCGGGGAGGGGAGGAGGGAGGTACTCTTGTTGAATCTGTGATTCACAAGCAGGAAGAATGCTGTGTTGTTTATACTGTCACAGGTACCTAATCAGCATTAGTAGCATCAAGTACATTTCTAAATAAAACACCACTGGCATTATATCTATACACTAAGCTAACTCTGTTCCCTCCAGTATTAAAATCTCTTGTCAATTCCAAGCCTTTTATCTTTTCTTTCGTTTCTTTATTCCATTGAATACAACTAAAACCTCAGCATACATTTTCGGTCATGTTGCTGTTGACCTTGCATATTTTTTCTGTGATTTCCACTCAATAATAGAATGTTTGCTTCTGTCACTTTCCAAAATTGTGCAAATGCTGAGCTGGATTCACCTCATTAGGTCATCAAACTGCTACATAAAATAAATAGTAGTACTTCGGTTTCAACTGCAACCTAAATTTACAATTTTATTCCAAACCGGCTTGCTCTAGTTATATCTTGATTGCTTTGTGATATGTTGCGTTCTTGCTCCATTAGGCAAATGCCAATGCTACAATTCATCGAGGAGAGCTGTGGAAGTGGCTACTGGCCCCTCTCTGGGAAGGTGCTTCCCAGAATTATGCTATTCAAATGGATCTGGTTAATTGCCATGGACAGGTTTCCTGCTGATTCCTTTGATAGTTTTTATACTGAGAGAGAGTTATAAAAAATATTTTGTTCCTCAATAGTATAGGAGGGCTTCCTTTTACTACCAAATATGACCAATTATCAAGGGGGGACATAAAAAAACAGATATCATTTTTGTCTGAATAGATTCTAGATGGAGGGAAATAAAAAAGCATGAAATTCAGCTCTATAGAAAACATAGTTAAAGTGGGATAACTGGACCTTTTAGAATCTCTCATTTCATTGTTTGTTTTCCTGAATACTGTCTATCTTAACAATGTGATGCATCCACTGATCTTTCTCATGTATTTTTTCCTACATGTGGCTAACATTCTGTCTTCTAAAACGAGTAAGACACAAGTCGATGATAATAATCGAGTCTTAGCACATGAGTTTTGCATACTTATTACTTCAACTGTGTCTGGTAGGATATCATGTCATTGTTTTCTTTGTTTTACTATCCTTAAATACCTTTTTCCGAACCAAACATATACCTCACTCTCATGTACCAAACCAAACATATACCTCACTCTCATGTATCCTTTATTTATTGTTAAAATTAAATCACAATAATATAATTAGATAAAGTAACATTTGACACAGTTCATTCATCTGACAACAAATAGTTATTTAATATTTACTTTTAGCATATAGAATATTATGTTTCTGTGTGTGGATATAGGCAAACACAGAAATATACCAATACAATCCTTAAAACTATGTATAATAGGAAAAGCAAAAACTAAGTAGCTATAAAGGTAAAATATTAGAAAGTCCTCTATGACGGGAAAGTGAAGTGCAACTGGAGTTTTAAACAGAGTCCTAACTTATTATTATTTTTTAATCCTCACTTGAGTTCTGTCCAGAACAAAGTCCAGCCATTGTTCATGTAACAAGAATGTATTGTGTGACATCGATGTCACCTGGCAGCCAAGGAGAGTGGACTGGAGTGCGCATGTGTGAACAATGACACCTTCACTGTACTGGTCAGTGGGGGCAGTAGACACTGCTTAGTGAGCATGTGAACTATGTGGCTGCCACATTCTAAATGACTGAGCAAGTAGAACAATGAATCTGCATCAAATTTTGTGTTAGCTTTAACATTCCTCTATGGAAACTATTTGGATGATTCAGGAAGTTGCAGCTATGGGCAACTGGTGATTGGCAGCTTCATCATGACAACACGACTGCTTATCACATCTTGTGCAGAGTTATTTGGCAAAACAACAAAACATGTAGGGGGTGACTCAGTCCCCTTACAGCCCATAATTGGGGTTCTGCAACTTCTGTCTTTTCCCCAAACTAAAATCACCTTTGAAAGGGAAGAGATTTCAGACTGTTGATGGGATTCAGGAAAATATGATGGGGCAGCTGATGGTGATTGGGAGAACTGTGTGAGGTCCCAAGGAGCCTACTTTGAAGGGGACTGAGGCATCATTGTCCAATGTACAATGTTTCTTGTATCTTGTATCTATGTCTCTATTTTTCATATTACACGCCTGGATACCTTCTGGACAGACTCATTCTCTCTCTGTACACATACACATACATATATTGTCCTTCTAGAAAGAAAAGGGAAGTGAGAGAGACACATATTGATTAGTTGCCTCCTGTACACACCCTGACCAGGGATAGGACCTGTAACCCTGGCATGTGCCCTGACCTGGGATTCAACCCACAGCCTTTCAGTGTATGAGACGATGCTCCAACTGACAGAGCCACACTGGCCAGGGCAGCGTATCACTTTAGATGAGCTTTCACTGGAGTTGGCACGAGGTACCAGAGTGTGTCTGAGATGGAGGGAGATCATTCCAAGTGAAAAACACAGTGTGAGTAAATAGGTACAATTAGGAGTGGAAATAGCATGAAAGATTTCAGCTCAGACACAGAAGGCAAAACATAGTCATAGCTTCTCTGAAGCAATTTGAAGTGGAATTTTAAAATGTGTTTCTCCCATATCTAACAAACATTCATTTCATTTTTCAAAGAGTCACTGATGTGGTGGTTTTTGCTGAGGAGTAGAAATCTGGTCTCTACAGGCAGGCTATGTTAAATGGGTTAAAGGTGAAGACGTCTCAGATATAAATTTACTCTCACAACAATCAAGTAGTTTGAACATTGCCCGCGGTCTTGTCTGGCAGCGTCTGCTCCCTTTTCTCCTTCCTGCGCTTGTGGCATCGCTTCTGCTATGAAATGTAGGAGAGTGCTGCTCCCATTCCTCGGTCACGCAAGGGCTTCTGGTGTGAAGTTGGAGAAGAGCCTCTTGTACTGACACGCGTCTTTTCATTCATCCAGGCCCTCCATTCACTCGGTCACTCACTGATTCACTCATTCTCCCATTTAATGCTGCACGCATTCAGGAAAGGGCGCGTGCCTAACCCCCTGCCAGGGGCTCACCCAGGCAAGGAGCACAAACACAGGCAGATGCAGATGGCCCTTGAATTCACACAAAGCACATTCTCATGAAGATCAAAGCTTTACCAACAAGATGCTACATTTCTGGGAGTGGTATGTAAGTGAATGATGTGATTTATCTCCCCATTTCTTCACCCTTTTATCCTTGACCGTACCACTACAGTATGATGGACACACAGGGAATCACATTACAGTCTATCTTGATTCATTTATTGGTTCTTCTATCAGCTTCTTCATCCTGACTACTTCTACCTTAAGTTTCCCAAAATTTAAAGGTTAAAAATAAAAGGGCAATATGTATATTCACAGGCATATTACTGATCATATTTTTACTCAGAATAAATTAGGATTTGGGGATTGTTATAAACACCTGGAAGACATATACTATTTTTCATCTATTGAGAGATCATAAATATTATTTTATAATATACCCCCTGCTAGGATTTAATTAATAGTAAAAAACTAATATTTATTGTCTACATGTTATTAACTGGGCATACTCTTGTTTCAAATGATCACCATATGTACTCTATTAGAGATTTTCCTCATTTAAATTGAGAAAACTGAAGTTTTGAAGGTAATTCATAGGCAAAAGCATGTTTTTATAGTTCACAAAAACTACTTCTAATCGGTTGTCATGGTTATTCTCTTCATTAAAAAAAAAAAAAACTGTTAGATCCGTGCATCAGTGATATAAGCTGAGATTCTAGGATGCCAGGGCATGGCTACCCTTTGATTTCTGCATTATCTAAGGAGAAGAGAAGAGACTCTACTCCTCAAACTCTGCTCTTAAAAGGAAAGGATTGACAGTCTGTCCAGATATATCAAATCCCTGCACCTTTCTAAAGGTCTGAGTCTCTGCAATAAGTTAGACACTGAGGAACAAGACTTCTTTTAGGCGAAAGTTTACAACGGAATGCATTGCATCAGTAATGCTATATAGTAACTAGATGGCCACAAATTCTTCTCTGCTCCTTAAACCCAGAGGGGAAATAGAGTGATTTTCAATAATGCTACAGAATAATGGACTCAATTCTCCCCTGCATCTCAGGGAATATGGGTTTCTTAAACACAAAGAAATGAATCTCTGACATTTCCATTCCCCTCGTCTATCCCACAATCAAATTGTTCCAAAATTAGATTTAGAAAACAGCCCGTGTTTCACACCAAGCAGAACTACCCATCCTGCTGTATTTTATGTCTCTTTTAAAAATGTACAACTGATATTTCAAATCTACATGGGAAGGTTGTTTTTTTTAAACTATGTTGGAATAAATTTCAGAAAATATTTAATTTTAAAAGTGAAACCATTAAATAATTTTTAACAAATATGAGGGAAATGGATGAAAAAATAAAATATATGACCTAAATTTTAATTTATTACATAAGTAACAATGATAAAAGGGTAATATTAACACTGTTAATGGCAAAATTTCATTATTTCACATTTTCTAGCCAATATATTAATTACTTTCCAGCATGTATCATTTGATTCATAACCCATCTAATACAGGTTATTACTATTCTTCTTATAGGTGAGGAAGCCATGCTTGTAGAAATAGAATTATAAATTGGCTCTCTTGTACCCACATCACTGTCTAAAGTCAGAGAATTTCAAGATTACACAATGATGGGTTGATGCCGTGTGTGTGTGTGTGTGCACGTGTGTTCAACTGGACTTCACAGAATGACTTTACCATTTTTATATGTATATAACCATACACACATACCCACGTAAGAAGAGATGCTCAGACCAGGTCAATAAAAATTCTCCAATGTGTAGCAATACATGCAATGGCTATTTCCTTAGAAATAAACATTGGGAATTTACTAAGTCATGAATGAAATAGCCATAATAGTGAAAATTGTTCACCTATCTGTTGAACTAATGTAAGTAGTAGTAGTGATTAGATGGTATATATTTCTCACTTTACAACAATGAAACAATAGTTTTGTTTTTCAAAACTCTGCATGTTTATGAAAGCACTTCACCACTCTAAACTCTCCATGGAGAAATATTATGGGGACCAGCAGTAAGTCACTTGCAGCAATGTGAATAACGGCTGCTTCCCGAATGCCTCCTCAACAGGAATGAATAAATCCCTATGTAAACATCAAAACAAAAGTCAGACAACTCTGATTAACTTACCTGAGTGAAATAATGTGTGTTTTGGTTCACACGAGCTGACCAAACTCTGCAACACAATAACCGCAAAAATGTTTTCTAGCATTAAAATGTTTTCTGAGTCTAATATTTATTTGACATATACATTGTCCATAATATCAGATAACTGTTTTTCAAAAATAATTTGTTTGAACTGAATAAACCTGCTGTAATAGTTTATGTACCAAGGAAAACCCTTAACCTCTTAGAATGAGAACTGTTTCTTATTTGGATTACTGTATATTTTCATACAGACATTTTGTATAGCACTGTTTCTGTTGGATGGATACAATTTTTATTATTGAGCTTTAAGAGTGTTCAGTTAGAGAAGAAAGTTTTCCTCACATGCACTGTTTAATATTTTCATGAAAACTGAGTAGGAACAACATCTCTGTTGAGTGGATGTCATTCTTTAGCATTGAATGTTGCGTGAGTGTCAGAAGGAAATCACTCACACACACTGCTATTAGAGAAGCTCACTGACCTTATAGTTGTTAACTGAGGCAGTACTATGTTTAAATATCTTTTTACATTGATGAGAAGTTAAGATTTAGATCAGTGAATGAAAATTAGACTAAAATGCTTTTACAAAGTTTCTAAGTTATTGTTTTATTTTAAAGCATATTTTTATTATCTTTTTTGATTATGCTATTTCTGAAATATCACATGAAATTCTATTTTGTGTGTGTGTTCAAGTAAATTTTGTTTTCAAAGTCAGCCAAGGATGAATCAAAAATGACTGAGATAGGAAAAAAGAACTAAACAAAACATATAGCTGGAAAATCAATAGGAAAATAAAATAGTGAATGATTGTTAAATAAATTCAAAGCTTTTTAAGTTTTTTTTGCATTAAAGTCATTTTTAAGGTTATCTTTAGATTAAAATAATTTTGTTTGTTACACAAGCTTAAATTAAAGGGAGAAAATGACCAGATTTACATTTATATTAATATTGTATTTTAAGTAATCCTTTGGCATTTTAATAAATGAAAATATTTCTCTATCTTATTACAGGTTTTAAATTTTCTATCTGGGGCCACTGCATAGGTTTTCCACAAAGAGATTGTTGAAACCTTCAATCAAACAATTCACAGAAGAAATTAGCACCTCAGTCAAGAGTTTTTCTCCTTTCAAAGGTAATAGAAAAATTTAAAATATTATCTGGGGAGCAATTTAGTTTTCTAACTTTTTCATGTATTGCTATGCTTCCTAACTCACAATATTATTACTGGTTTAGTAATATTTATAAAGATTAAAGAAAAAATTTTCAAGAAGGTAGGTAAGATGCATTGTTAAGTATATATGCAAAGGTAGATTTGTATCTGGACTTTTCTCTTAATCTTCATTTTTACCATTTATACTCATCAAGTATTATTATCCTCCTACAGTTATATTCTTTCAATAATGCTAGAACACATGGAAATTCTGATCAGTCAATATGACTTAGTTTGAATAAATATAGCCTTATAAAAATCTAAAGAGGCTGAGATAAATTATTCAATTGAAAGAGTATTCTTTAGAAATAGAATCACCTAGAAATGCCCTTTCTTCTCATTATTTTTATTTCATCCTATTGAAAAGTTACTTTTTAAAACAAAATAAGCCCTGGCTGTATCAAGAAATGAGCTATTGTGCTCTCCAGTCGGGACCGAGCGGCTAAGCTTGTCTCAGATACTGAACGAAACGTGCAGGCTCCCAGAGAGGTCACTGTTATACAGTCGTACTAAAAACTACAACAAGACCTACTCGACTCATTATTGTGTCTCCAGGAATAGTAACATAGTTTTCAAGGACGGTAGCTATTCATTAGCCCATTGTGACAACTTACTGAAATAAGTTTCTGTAGCCATCAAAACAATCACACTGGAGTTTAAGGGAGATTCTGTCTAGGATATAGGAAGCTTAATAAGCCTCATCCCAGGATTTAACAAAAACAACCAAAACTTTAGGTACCAAACTAGGAAACTGGGCTCATCAGAAAGAACAGAGGAAGTTGAAAAGCTCCGTTTACATGAAACATCCTTCAGGCTGACACACTGCTTGTGGCCTTGTAATGAATGAATGTGCCCTTGGTGCTCAGTGCAGCACATTAAACATCAAGAAGCTAATGTAAGAAGTAAAAAGAAAATAAACAAAAATAAATTTATAATAGCACAAAAAAAGACATTAGAACACCTCGGTATGAATAACTTAACAAAATCGTTACAGGCTCAGTATGCAGAAAACTCCCAACCTGATGAAATAAACAAAATGTTCTGCATCAATGGAGAGAGGCTATGTCTTCATAAATCAGACGGCTCACAGTTGTCGAGAAGTCAGTTCTTCCCAATTTAATCCTCATCATCACAATTAAATTGGATGTTGAGACAGACACCTGGCCATTTGGAAGCTCTGCCTCCTGGAAAGGCAGGCAGGAAGAGTCCTCACTCCGAAGGCCTGCAGTGAGGAATGCTGTTTTCTGACATCTGTCTCGGGTGGGCACTCGGGGGACAGCTCTCTAGGTGACTCCACAGACTCCCGGGGGTGCCTCTCACTAATCCCACATCTGATAAGAATGCCAGTGGAGGGTCAGAACAACCCACGGAGGTCTAAGAGCTTAGACCTTTCAGGAAAGTTATCTTTCCTCAAAACCCATCTGAAATGTTTCATTGCATTTTAGACTAAATGTAAAATCTTTATCCAGTCTCTAACTCTGTTCATGTTCTGAGCCAAGCCTATCACATGTCACTTTCTTCCTGCTTGTTTTACGTCAAATAAATTGACCTTACAATCCTCAAAGTGGTCACGTCTATGGCTGTTCTCTGTACATGCTCTCTGCTAAGTCTGGCCCAACTTCCTGTCCTATTTACACCCTGACTATAAAAAATATGACCTTAAGTTATGTATTCTCTGTGCAAAATTTCATAACTGTTGAAGCTGGGTGTTTAATTCTTCATACCAGTAATCTGTATTTTTTTCTTATTATTAGTAATTAATAATCATTAGTTCAATTAAGAGATTGTGATTATAGCCCTGACTGGCCTGGCTCAGCGAATTGAACACCAGCCTTTGAACCAAAAGGTCACCAGTTTGATTCCCAGGTGGAGCACATGTCTGAGTTGCAGGTCAGGTCCTGAGTTAGGGACACATGAGAGGCAACCAATTGATATTTCTCTCATACAATGATGTTTCTCTCCATCTCTGTCACCCTCCCTTCCCCTCTCTCTATAAATGAATTAGTAAAAATTTAAAAATTATAATTATAACTTTTTTGATAATTATGGTAAATAATTATTTACCATAATCAACTAATTGAGTGACTGGCATTCAAACTTTTATTTTTATTTTTATTTTTATTATTTTTTTATTTTTTTGTGTAGAAAGGGGTTTGATTTTCCCTTACTTTTCTACAGACTTTTCACTACCACAGGGCATTCAAACTTTTGTTCATACCCACTCATACTTTTATTCCTTCATTAAATTAGGAATTATTTAATTACCTCCTGTTTTGTTTCATTATGATGTCAATGTACACATGACCTCAATCTGTGATTCTCCGAATTCTATTCCTCAAATAATGTTGGAATCCACCATGTGTTCACCTCCTCCTTCCACGGCAATTCCTAGACTGTGTCATTAACTAAACACCAATCTCTCCATAAACTGATCTTCAAGGATTCACATTTTGATGCCCAACCCTTATTTCTACCTAGTTTCTCTAGGATTTCCATCCCCCAAATCCATAACCATTTACATCTACAATGCTTTTATTCTACTTATCATATATTTCTTACATCCCTGTTTAGCCAGTTTACGTTCCACGGCCAGTCATTATATTCCCTGGTCTGCAAACTCAACCCTGCACTTGCTAGATTGGTAACTGAAGCTGACTATCACCCTAGCCAGCACAGAACCAGAAGCTAAGCACGCCTAGCGAAAAATACACAGCCCAGATGACTGGTCTCCCTCGAAATCCATGACATGAGCCCATCTCCTAAAGCCTAATTGTTTTATCTTCCAACTTCTTTGATATCCTCCCATCTCTCAAGTGACTATTTCATGCTCATCTCTACTCACAACTGTGTGTCATGCACTCTTCCATCCTCCTTCTTTGCTGATGTTCTTAGTTCTGATAGTCTTCAAAAAGAACTTAGATTTCCATTTCTTCCAGATAACCAGCATCTGAAGCCATAATTTCTGCAGCCCCTCTCTTGAAGACAGGCACACTTTCCTTCCTGGCCTCTAAGACCAGTGCTTGAATCTATGCAGGAGTCAACTTCCTGACAAATACCTAAGGACATTGCTCTGACACTTCTACCTTCTAAACTTATATTGTATTTTTTAATACAATGAATCATTTCTAGCAGCATAAAACAGGCTGCTCCTGACACATATTTCTCTTCCTCCTGTACGAGTTGTTTAGTTGACTTATTTGATGGCTTGAATTCCTCTTCTTCCATTTTTTCTTATATTTGTTTCTTATTCATGCTAATGGCCAAATTGTATGCATCAACTTGTCTATTCTGTAGTCTGTCCTTATTCAATCTAACATTAACATAAGAAATTCTGCAGGGATATTTTGTAGATGTGATTAATGTTGACCTCAGTTAAAGGAGATTATCCTAGATAATCAGAATTGTCCAAGTGGCAAATAATTACTAACATAATTGTGTGTGTTTTTTTAAAAATAATCTGTATATATTTATTGAAATATCTCTGTTCATTTCCCTATTTTCTAGTTGAATTATTATTTTTCCCCTGAGTTTTGTGACTTCTTTATATATTTCATTTACTAGTACTTTTCCAGCTGTGTGGTTCACAAATATTTTTTCCCATTCTGAATGAGTGTTGAGTTTTGTCAAGTGCTTCTTTTCCTTCATTGATTAATCAGATCATGTGAATTTTCCTTTGTGGATTATGCTGATTAGTTTTAAAATATTGATCCAGCAACCATGTCTGGAAAATACTTATCTGGTCATGGTGTATAATTTTTTGTATATTCAATTTTTTCCTAATTGTTGGTTGTTTTTTACATCTGTATTTATGAAGGGTGTGATCTGTCTTCTTTCCACCATTCAGCATTTTTTTATGTTCATTTTATATTTAATGGCCACGGTTGTATGTTGCACTTAGTGGGCTGAATAAGGAAAAGTAGCTATCCACCTTCTCAGAAGCTGAAGTAGAATCAAAGTATTCTGAATTTTAAGATTAAATGCAGAAACGTATCTATAATTTGTGTAAGTAAACATCAGAGCAATAAAAAATAGTCCATTTATCTTTAATTCATCATCTCATTTACTTCAACCGGTAGATTCTAAGGGATATTTTATTCTTTGCATATTCAAAAATGATGCTTATAAAGATTACTGCATATCAGGTCAATTGGAACTAAAGGAGACAAGGTTTGGATCTAGAGAAAAGGGACCTCAACCCCTCTTTTTACTACCACCTCTCTTGTATACTTTTCTTATTTAAATGACTGATTATTTAATTATGGCATTTATATTTTACTTAGAAAGTTGAGCAAAAAGGATCATTGTTAGTTTTCTCAATGTACATAAGAAAAAATATGTATATAATATGGACATTCTATAAAAATCTCTCTGGAGACAAATTTTTAGTAAAAATATTAGTGTAATATACTTGTATTAGGGCTACATTAACTAATATGATTAAGTCTTTTCCTTTAAAATATATATTTATAATGCATTTAAATGCAAATAAGTTGATATAAACCAGGATAAAACAAGCTGTAAATTAATGTACATAGGTTATGATAAAGCTGCATCTTACATTAATATTTACAAAACACATTTATATTCTAACTAAAACATATCGTGACCTCCAAATGTGTTATGTATTCTAACATTAGACTTTTATCTTTGAAATATAGCACTTTTCAATTGCTTGTATAAATAATTACATTTTCTAAATATGTCAGTGACCTGTTCTATAAGTAAGTTTTTCTAAAGTCATTTGGGTGATGAAGGTTATTATCTGTTTATTGATTAAAATTATTTTTACTATGAGCAATTAAATAAGATAAATCACTAGAGTACAATCCTTTTAAATTACCTTTTTAAGGAGAGTCATAATTTCTCTTCTTCCTATTTCTGATTATTCTAAACAATCAGTAACTTTGGTAATTCATAACAATAATAAATAGTATTCTCTTATATATTCTTAAGAGGCCACATTTTATCTTTAATTTTTCTTTTAATTTATCATGCCACAGTTTTTTTTACTTTCAATGTACACACTAATACTTTTATGAAGCAGATTTTTTAATCACAGGATACATAAAGAATAATATATATGCCAATTCTAAACTAAAACTTGGTCATCCTAATTTATGGGCACACATGATTTTAAATATGGCATAAAGTTGAGCAATTGTTAGAAAAATAAAGTAGGGAAATCTCATCTAAATAATAATCTTATTAATGTCATGAAGATACTTAGCCTGTCCAATAACAGCTAATGTATTTACAGTCATTCACTAATTTACTAAGCATTGATTAGTGTCAGAAATAATGTTGGCCACTAGGGATATCATTATGAGCAACAAATGTTTCCAACTCTAAGCCTACAGAAGATTTTTAGTCCAAGGTATAAATGTCTCACAAAATAACATTTAACATAATTTAAAAAAGTTCAACTATGCATATGTATTATGCATATGTATAGTTGCAGGTTTTGCTTTGTTTGTTTGTTTTGCCAGGGTTTTTTTTTAATGTCATCGTATCTCCCTTCTCATCTCAGATGTATGTCTCAGAACTTTGAATCATTATATAGACATGTTTTCTCCATGTGGCAGGAAAAACAACAGCCAGAACCCCACTAACTAAACAACTTCCTTTCTTAACAGCTGTGCTCCCTCCCCACAATCCCTCCCCCTGGAAGAGGGATTATTTCCCTACTGATGTCCTTGGTTCCCATTTGGGTCTGTTTCTTGTTCTTAGCCAATGGTGCGGAAAGATGCCTGCTGTACTGGCTAGGCCCCTGCCATGCACCCCTGCCTCCCGGGGCCGGCAGGCATTTCAGGCTCATCAGCTGTCAGAGGAACGAGGCCAGAGCAGTTGATAAAATCTCTTCCTAACGATACTTGCAGGAACCAGTCTTCCACTCTGTATAAAAGAGATAGTAGGAAGATATAGTAAGTCTCTATTTTCGGTGGATACACAGTAGAAAAAATAGAGTATTGGGCAAAAGAAAGTCATAAATAGAAACAAAGAAGCATAATAGTATTCACATTGAAATAGGTCAAATATTATGATAGAAGTATAATCTTATGACTGTATAAAGTCATAACTAATATAGTATTTGAAATTAATCTGGAAGGATAAATATAATTTTGTCATAAAAATCAGGGAGGTGAGGGAGGAAAATCAGGGATGTGAGAAAGGAAGAGATTTAATTCCTAAGGGAAATATGTATTTATATTTATATTTATAGTTATAGTTATAGTTATGGTTATGGTTATGGTTATGGTTATAGTTAGTTATAGTTATGAATGAATGAGTACTGTATACACTATGAAGTAGCTTTATGAGGTTGTGGTAGAATGGAGGAAGAAAGTGTAATGGTGGCAGCTTCATTTAAGCCTGAGAGGTCTTTAATGTTTCATGCTTTAAGAATTCGAGATTTTCTAATAAATAACACATGGTTTTGGCTGCTCCCTAGGCACTCACATTTTAGTTGAAGGTGAGCATACTCTACTGTATAATTCTGGTATGTTCTAATGCTATATTGGAGATATGCAAAAATATTTATGACTTTAATATAGTTGAGGATTCAGAGCTCCAAAACATTTCAAATATAGACAACAATCACAGAGAAAAATTATGTTAAGTATCCAGTTTGTACCTTCATTATGTCATTGGAAACACCTTTTCAAAATGAACAATAGTCAATCAACTGTTCTTCTGACAGAAAATAACTTGAGATTCTGTACATAAAAGTGAAGTTTCTTCTTCAAATTATTCTCCCCTGAATTTCTTTTTATTTTGTTTGACTTTTGATATCTTAGTTTCATTTCACACTGTGAGGTTTAGGCCATACAATGAAGACATGACCCTATGATCAGAGATGGAATTTATAAAGATGTGTGAGAAAGAAATTAAATTATAAGCTTGGCTGAACTCATGTTGTTAAAAGCCTTTGGCTAAAGGAATTTCAGATATGAGTTTATTTTCTTGTTTGTTTGATTCTGTGTGGTCTTGGTAAAATTATAAAAGTCCTTAACATAGGTATTTTTCTCCAGCCAAGAGAAGTAGGGCTATTTCATTAAAAAACAGAAGTACAATATAAAGATTTCAGTGTTGCTTTCTATGACATTTAAATATGATTCTAAGTTTTTGTATTCTAGAATACTTCTTGAAATAAAAAAGGGAGGCTTAAAATGATAAATCAGTTATACATTGTTTGAAATGAAAAAAAAATAATTGACATGCCATTGACTTTGAAGTTAGATCAGCCTTTTTTGACCCTGACTGCCTACTCTGTCACCTGCACACACTGAGTAAAATACTTCATCTTGAAGCTCAGCCTCCTCATGTGTAAAATTTAGAAAGTAGAAATTCTTTTACAGGTATTGCAAAAACTAAATAAGTCACACACTGGATCAATATTATTGTTCAAATTGCTTTTCAAATTGCTTTTATTAATCCAAAAATAAGTATAATTTATAAAATACTCATTTTATAATATTTTATAAATTATAAGCTTTAAATTAAGTTTTTTAAAGTTTTTAAATTATAAGTTTATAAATTAAGTTTTTATTATACTATAGTTTTACATTAATATTCATCATTAAAATGATTAAAAATTAAACCTAGAAATATTTAACTAGTTAATAGATAAATTTGTATTAGGATGAGAGGAAAAAATAAAACCCCTTCTTGCTTTGAAGTAATTTCAAATTCAAAACAGAACTGACACAAAAAAGAAATGTAGGACGCTAGGGAAAAAACACTAAAATATGATGACATGAAAATTACTAAATAATTAAAAAATAAACTTTATGTCTAGTGTTATCGGATTTTAGAAGAATGCTTTGCTTGTTAGAGAATAAGTAATGCTATTATACAGGAAGCAAATCTATGAAAAAGGCTTTTGAATATTTAGTGTTTGTGGTTCATTTATAAATATTTGAAAATTTCAGTGTTCAATAGCTGATATTGTTTTCATATACATTTCAGTTATCAACATTGAAAAAATAATATTTTGCTTAATATTTGATAACAAAAATAAAATATCTGACATTTAGTCATATATACATCAGGCATTGTTCTAAGTGATTTGCATGAATTATCTTATTTAATCTTTATAACTACCATTTGATATGGGTTGTATTATTATTCCTATTTCCCAAGAATGAAAGCAAGATCCAGAAAGTTTAAGTTAAATATATAAGATTATAGAACTAGGAAACAGTAAAGTCACTTGTAACTACTAGCAAGTAGAAGGATATATTGTAACCCTGAATTATCTGTATATTTAATTACATGTATGAGAATACATACATTCTACTTATGCTCTTATTCTTTCCAAGGAGGGAACCACACTGGCTTACAAGTAAATTAAGGAAGAATTATTTGAGAAAGTTGGTGTTAGTTCTTTATTTTTCTTATCACCAAAAAACACTTTTAGCAAATTCCTTTGGGGGAAAGAGTTTGTCTTTATTTGTCATTATTTGCCAATAGTCCAGTGGCTAACACAATGACTGGCATTTAGGGCTGTACAATATATGAGTGTTAAATATTGTGTATGAATGAGGAGCTTTCTTCAAGGAGATACAGTGAGGAGTTCATGAAGGACAAGTACTTTAAAAGTCACTGATTATGTAATTGAGATTTTAGATATATATGTATGTTTTATATGTGTGTGCACACACATGTACACATATAACACACACAAGGATTAAACTACTGCTTTGAATAAAGAGTAAAATAAAAATTGTATTTCAGGTTCTTTATAGGTAATACTAAACATAATCCTAAATATTCCAATTAGAAAAATATTTGCTCTATTTTATCATGACTTCCATCAGACTTGAGAGCTAGGGAGCTTGCTACTCACCTCTCTGTCCATGTTTAGACATATTTTTATTGTAAGGGTAAGAGTATTTATACCATAAGAAGACATAGGTTAGGAAAGAAACACAAAGGGAAGTCAGTGAAAGTAAGCCTATTTTGATTACATAGAATGTTTCCTGGTTTTATCATGCATTTGAAACTATTTACACAATTTAAATAAAGCATGAATAACAAGTTAAAATTGTGTGTAGATCTTTTTAATTTACACACTGATCTCTGTGTGTGTGTGTGTGTGTGTGTATAAAGCATATTCACCCTAATGTATTATTGACATCTTGATAGAGTTTAAAAGGCATTATGAGTTTGTCTCCAACTCCACAGTTTTCAAATATATTTTGAAAGGGAGTTAAGGAAATCATTCTTCCCATATGTCATTGCTTTAAAGGTTTATGATGAAGTAGCACCATTTCTTCACTGAGGGCTTTCAGATAAGTTAAAAGGAAAAAAATAAATTCTCACAGGGACTAAAATCAATGCTACTCCCTATCGGAATGGTGACTCATTCTGGTAATTACTTGTAAAAGATCCCATTGCACAACTGCAACACTTTTCAACTTTCTGTCTATTAAGCTTTCCTTTGGATTCAGTCACATCAGTGAAGAAGTAAATCTGAAATCACGCTATTACAGAACAGCTCGAGGCATACTATCAACGTACTTGAAAACAAAGGATTTTCAGCTTGCAGTGTGCTTTGCCGTGGTATCAATCAAACGCCTTCTAAGGGAGCCCTGGCCACAGTGGCTTGGTTGGAGCATGTCCCGTAAACCCAAATGTCTTCTAAGGGAGAGTCACTTTCCATAGAGCTATTCAGGAAATGATACAACTCTTAAATTCTCCACTTGTGTTGCATAGGGTTTCTCTGAGTTTGATTACTCATAGTGTTGTAAAATATCCAATGTTAGAAGGTGTCAAGGAACTTGAGAACGTGGTTCCACCAGCCTTACATCTAGATGCTCACATCTGACATCCCATGTTCTGTTCAGTAGTTACCCCCACGTGACATGATGAAAGAAAACATGTCTGTTACACTTGGCAGTGTCCGTGCTGCATATCGATTGGCAACATGGGCATTTAATAAATATTTGAGCAACTAAAGAAAGGTGTTCTGGTTACTGAAATCTCCCATGCTCTCTTTTGCCTGCATGCCTTCCTGGTACTTCATGAAGCAGGACTCATAGACAAAATGTAAGCATTTGTACCTGCGTGGACAGTGACCAGTCGAAAAGAATGCCGCCTAATCAGAAGCACATGGGCCAAAATGGAAGCCAGTGACCACCAGTTGCCTCTCAGACAACTTCCTTTACCATTTCGGCCCATTGTCTTTACCCTGTTTTGCTTGTCTATGCATTTATGTTTTATGTCAAAGGTTAGCCCCATCTTAGCATTTATTTCAATTAGAGTCCTTATCTGATTATGTGAGATGTTATTTGCTCACATCTTCTTAACTGATTATAGAAACACAGTGAACATGCAATAAACTGTGCATATTTAAGCTTTACAATTGGATTAGTTTTGACATGTGTATATACACATGCACACACACAGAATTTATCACCACAAATAAAAGCCAGAACGTTCTGTCACCTCACAGAGTTTCCTGGAATTGAGTTGTCATGTTTTCCCACCCAGCCTGAACCCCCAACAAGGCAAGCACTGAGCTGCTTTTCGTCACTATAGATTACACTAAATTTGCTACTTTTTTTAATGTTATTGGATCAAGCACCATGTACCTTTTTTGATTTGGATCCTTTCACTCTGTGTACTTGTTTTAAAATTCATCCATGTAACTGTGTACACTTGTTTTGATTGCTGAATAATACTTCATTGCATGGATATACCATAGTATGAATTCATTTACCCATCAATGGACATTGATATTTGATTCAAGTTTGTTCTATGACAAATATAATTACTATGAACATTCCTGTAGAGTTTTCATTTTTCTTGGCCAAATACGTAGGGATGAAATGGTAAGTGCACATTTAAATTTTAAGAAGTGGACAAAGTGTTTTCCAAAGTGGTTGTACCATTTGACATCTCTGCCGGTGGTGTACGAGAGCTCCAGATGCAACGAGGAAGTGCCAGGTCACCGTCTCTGCTGTTTTCAGAGTTGTTAGGGCTTCTCTGTGTGCATTGCATATTCAGGTTAATCTTGCAATTAGCTGGTCAGTTTCACCCACAATCCATGCTAGAAATTTAAGAAATTTCGTTGAATCTATAAATCAGGAATTGACAAAATACGGCTCCTTTCCCAAACTACCTCAGTAGCCTGTGTTTGTGTGTAGTTGCATGAAACTCCACCATGGCATTTGTTTACATTATGTCGATGGCTAGTTTCTTGCTACAGAGATGAAGCTGAATAGTGACAGAGACTCTCTGACTGGCAAATACTACATACTTCCTATCTGGACTTACACAGGGAAGTTTACTGGCCTCAGCTAAATAACAATTTGGAATAAATTGGCATCTTAACAATATTTAGTCTTCCAACCCATGAACAAGGTCTATCTCTCCATTTATTTATGTCTTCCACTCGTCAGCACTATTTTATACTTCTCACCATTGCACATATTCATGAAGACTTCATTCATAGTGTTTGCATCTATGTTCTGTTAGTTAGCAATCTGCAGTTTTCTTTTCCTATAATACATTTTTATAATTTTTTGTAAAGTAATGCTGGCCTTGTAGAAGTTCCCATAAATGTCAGTTGGGAGTAGTTGGTTCATTGTGCTCAGTACTTCTATTCCCGTGCTGATTTTTTTTGTCTACTAGCTTGGTCCACCAGTACCAGGAATTTCACTTTTTCTGAGAGAGGCGTGTTCAAGTTTCTGAGTATAATTTTTGGGGACATCTCTGTGATTTATTAAAGGAGAACTATTAAAATCCTCATCTATATCATTACTGTGTGACAAAGAATCAATATTAAGTCACTATACCAGTAATTTAGCGACATGGTTAAAATTCATTTGTTATGTAGTTTTATTTCTCTGAAGACCTTAAAATTGTAATTTGAAAGATTATATGTGTGCTACTGTTCAACTGTAAAAAATTATTTCTGGCGATCATCATATAAAACTGCCTACAACTGTGATATGAAATATTTTCACTGCAAAATAAAGGCTACTGAAATTTACCCCTGCAGAAAAGTTTACATCAAAAAACCTCTTCCAAGAGAAAAAAAAATTAATTATCTGTGTCAATATTATCCTCAAGCTATAAACTATAGGATATTTTACTTTTTGCATTTTTATTAAGGGATAGTTAAATTAAACCTTTACAATAGATATGGTTAATCTAAATTCAAGAGAGAAAATAAAAACTCTGCTAGGTGATTCAGCCATAAAGACATGTAATACAGACAGCATGAAGCTTATAAAAATTGTTGAGTGTTGAAAATCATGTTCTAGTCCTTGTACCTTAGAATTATTCCAGAACTACAAGAAGCTCTCTCTCAGATCTTACGCCAGTGTGGCCTCTGAACACTGACAGGCCTGAGAAGGTGCACCCGAAGCTATGATCCTGAGCTCCAGGAGTTATAGGAAGAGACTATAGCCACTGTAGGCTCAGTTTCCTCA
>PVKM010026842.1:0-19113 GCA_004027735.1 Carollia perspicillata | reverse complement strand
TGAAATGTTAAAGGGACTTACCTAAGAAAAAGAAGATAAAAATATGAACAGTAAAAGGACAGCAAATTCACAGTTATTAACATCCACACCTAAAACAAAAGCAGACTAAGTGGTCACCTAAAACAGGAGCAGAGCCACAGAAATGGAGGTCACATGGAAGGTTAGCAACAGGGGAGTGGGAGGAGAGGGTGGGGAGAAGCTACAGAGAATAAATAGCATAGATGGTGGGGAGAAAATAGACAAGGAGAGGGCAAGAGTAGTGTGGGAAATGTAGAAGCTAAAGAACTTACGATACATGGACATGAACTAAAGAGGGGGAGTGTGGGTGGGAGGGGTTGTGCAGGGTGGAGGGGAATGAAGGGGGAAATGGGACAACTGTAATGGTATAATCAATTAAAAAAAACAAAATAAAAAAAAGTTAAAAAAAAAGTGCAGAGTAATTTAAATGGCGAAAATGGAAAAGACTCTACAAAGTCCTTATTTATCCTGTGATTAGGGTGATGTTATGTCCTGGTTTGCCTGGGACAGTCATGCTTATTATATCTGTTGTCTCAGTATAATAATAATTATTATTATCAAAGATTTTATGTGTTTATTTTTTAGAAAGAGGGGATGGGATGAAGAGAAACGTCCATGTGTGAGAGAAACATCTATTGACTGCCTCTTGCACACTCCCACCCCGGGACCTGGCCTGCACCCAGGCATGTGCCCCAACCAGGAATCAAACCAGCGACTTTTCAGTTTGCAGAGCAATGCCCAACCCACTGAGCTACACCAGTCAGGGCTCAGTATAGTTATTAATAGCATTCTTTTTTGCTCTCCAAGCGTCTCAGTTTGGATGATAAATTTTATAGTGGTCTTATCTACAATTCTCCAAAGGTCATTTATATAATGAACACGTTTACTCAAAGCCTACTTTGTTCCAGTTGCCAGGAACGTATCACGGAACAAGACAAACAGGTTCCTAATCTCGCAGAGCTTCCATTTTCTTATACAGCCAGGGCCACAGAACTCTAGCTCCATTCATGCCAGCTCCCAGCTCTGTGATACTGGGACCTGGCGGAGACACTGGGCTGCTTCCACTGGTCCTTCTGCGTTAATTAGCTCTTGCCCCAGCGGAAGGGTAAATCTCAGACCAACCTCCCCTTATCTCAGCTCTCTGGGTCTCTCCCAGGGCTGTACTACAGGCATCTACTCCTCCTTTGTCACTCTAACTCCATTTTTTCTCCCCAGTGCTGCCTGTTCTTTTTCTTAGTAGCTCAGTAGGGTTGAAGCTCACTCCTGGGAACTGAAATTCTTTTGGTTATGCTGATGTTTGAAACTTCTAAAAATGTATAGTGTGTATAGAAGTACTGTGGTATAATGACAGGAGACCTGATTTCTGGTCTCTACTCTGATCTGACTTGCTGTGTGAATTTGAATATGTAAGTTTCCCTAAATGACATGTAAAATGAGGTGGTTGGGGCTTGATGCTCTCCAAGTGTTTTTCCATCTCTGGAATTCTGTGACTCAAGCTTTATGTGATTATACGAGGTCTGTCCAGAAAAAGTCCAGCCATTATTAATATAATGAGAAGGGTTTGCGCAACACCTGTGTAACATGGGAGCTAAGGAAAGTGGACTGGAATGCGCATGTGTGAACAATGACAACTTCACTGTACTAGTCAGTGGGGGTAGTAGATGCCATTGAGTGAGCGTGTGTACTGTGTGGCTGTTGCATTCTAAATGACTGAGTGAATAGAGCAACGAGTCTGCATTAAATTTTGCTTTAAGCTTGAACATTCCTCCATGGAAACTATTTGGATGATTCAGAAGCTGCAACTATGGCAACTGGTAATTGGCAGCTTCATCACAACCATGCACCTGCTCATGCATCACATCTTGTGCAGAAATTTTAGTGAAATATCACATCACCCAGGTGACTCAGCACCCCTATATAGCAGAGATTTGGTGCCCTGTCACTTCTGGCTTTTCCCAAAACTAAAAATCACCTTTGAAAGGGAAGAGATTTCACACCATCAATGAGATTCAGAAAAATACAATGGGGCAGCTGATGGTGATTGGGAGGTCTGACTGAGGTCCCAAGGTGCCTACTTGAAAGGGATTGAGGCATCACTGCCCTATGTATAATGTTTCATGTATCTTGTATCTTCTTCAATAAATGTCTCTATTTTTCATATTACATGGCTGGATAACTTCTGGACAAACCTTGTATCTTTATATTGGTGAGTGAATCACGGTGGAGGGTACTGGCTTAGAAAGATAAATAGAAACACCAGGATAAAGAAAGCAGGAATCAGAACAGGCTTAGGAAGAAGAAAGGAAAACTAGGAAACTGGCTGAGAAAAGGGGAGGTAACCTGACTAGATACTTATACACAGCCAGAAACGTACGCATCTTGAGGAGTACATGTGCATTGTGAGCGGAGAGAAAGCAGGAGAACCCATGACACTGCAGAGCACATATCCAAGAATGTAACGGGCTAGGCTGGGCCGCTGGGCCAGGGAGCAATGACGGAGGGACTGTGAGTGAGTCCCGGCAGTTTCAGGTGCTAGAAGGAAGAGTCTGATGAAAGCAGGAGTCCCCAATAACCTAGAAATAAAGTATGAGATTAAGTTCGAACCCTCAAATAAGTTCACTATGACTGAAGGACAAACGGCCAACAGCTCTGTGTGCACTACGTTGAAGGTTCGCTCACTTGGATCTTCCGCGTGTGGAAGGGAGAGTTCGTTCTTACCTGTCAGTGAGGGTAGTGCACCCACTTATGTTTGTATTTGAATGTATGAGTGCTGATTTGTATCTGTAACTCAATCATGCACCACCTTCCTAACCAGAAGCTGACAAGGGTGGGAAAATATTAAGCCCTTGCTCCACCATCGTACATACCTGGCTCGGCACAGAGCTCACCGGGGCCACCACGGGGTCATCTGAGGAGTCCAGAGAGGAGCACACACGCAGGAAGGCCAGGCCAAAGGACTGATAACGCGTGAAGGGCTGGGAACACGTCAGGCGAAGTCTGTCCCATGACTCACCTGAGGCGGGAGCCAGGAAATCATCTCAAGGGAAAGCAAACGGGAGGGAGAAGGGAAGACAAGGTCAATAATGAGCAGGGGCAAGAAAAGGCAGAGACTATACAGAGTAAACTGCAATGAAAGGAATAATGGAGGTCAGCACTCCTCTGGCTTTGCTGCTCAGGGTTTGGCCGTGCCACGCAGGCCAGTCGGGGCCCTCGCACATGTCATCGCTCTCCCCTTCATGGTTCCACGCCTCTCCCAGTGTGAGCACATCCTCATTCCATGCGCCTTCTGTGGCCTTACCAATGTCTCCTTTTAACAGGAGGTATCTGCAGTGCCGGGGTCTGGGGTGACCACTTGTCCAGTGGATTAGCTGAGCTGCATCCACCCTTCCTGGACCACGAGCCCTTGGCCTCTCTCACAGCACTACGTGCCCTCCCCACTCACTCACAGCATCACATGCCAGTACTACAAACCCTTCTCTCCTTCAATCCCAGCACTGTCTAGCAGGCCCTCATCTGCTCCACTTCATGTGCCCCTCTCTTGTCACTCTTCCCTGACACTACAAACACCTGCAATTTAAATGCAGACAAATCCTAAATCCCCAGAGGCCAGGAATCAGGTCTTATGTTTCTTCTGCGGTGCCTAGTGAACACATGCTTTGCATAGAACAGAGCTCAGGAAACACTATATGCTGTATAACTATAACCATCATATAGTCTTCCATCACTTACATAAACATCCATCCTACACTGATGCTTACATTCACACTGATATTTATACAAACAAAAAACACTAGTCCCCAATGCGGGTTCTCCACCAGGCTTCATGGAATCAGGCTGGGTGTAAATATAAATCAGCTCATAAATATCCCAAGGTACCATGCAATCTCAGCATGGAGAATCCACTCACAAACATACCACCCAGCTGTCCACTCACTAACTGCCATGCCCCCCAAGAGATACAACCAAGTACCTGCAGAGTTTCCCTCCCACAGTACACACCTGCCCGCTCTCACGGCCCTCCGTCGTACCGCAGCTCTTTTTCTCACAATCTCTCTCCCTCCCTTCCTCCTTCAATTCCTCTCCCAATTCCGCTTTTGCCCTCCTTACCATCTTTAAACATGCGGACCCCTGAGCGGTTTTTCCCCTGCTTTGAATCGGCTAGAGACATTAGCATGGTTGCAGGGAGCAGGGTGACAAAAGGTCTATCCAGGGACCAGGAAGAACGGCCCACATCGATCTGCAGGAAAGCACAGCCACAGTTACCTGGGGACAAGAGGTTGAGAGAAGGAAAAGGGTTACTGGATGACAGGGGCTCCCCTGACTGTACACAAGGGAATCAGGGAGTAGCGCTACTTGGAAGCTCAGAAAGGTCAAACAACATGAGCCTGTAGGTGACATGAAACAAGCCCTCAGCCCACTAAGCGACAGTGTGAAGGTTCGCCGTGTTCCTCTCAGCCAGAAGCCTTCCCCTGACTAAAGAGACCCGCTGTTTCCCTGTCCTCTGGCTCTGGCAGGCCGTGCGAAACTCCCTCTCTTAAATCCTGGCTAGGGAGGATGTCCTGACAGCTCTCTGTCCTGACAGAGCTGAGACCAATGGTCTTTGTCAGCTCTATATTCCAGAGAATTCTAAGGCCAACCTTTTCAACCCATAAAATTCCATGGAGCCTTCCCAGATTACCCTGCGGAGTTCACCGTCAGCATCCTCTCGACGCTGATATTTAGAAGTGTCTATCGATTGTTGGCATTTATAAATATGTCAGTGTCCTAAGGCTTCACCCAGACCACTCGGACCAAAGGAGGGAGGTGCATCGCACAATTCAAGGGGTGCCATTCGCACTCAATTCTATGTGAAAGGAACCCTGAGAGTTTGCCACCACCACCCACCTGCTCCGAGGGCAAGGGCCACATTTCCCCTTCACACCAGCTCTGGCTTAGTCCATGAAGGCCGCTCAGCCAGATGGAATTGAGACATTATGGTGGGCCTCAGAGGGGGATGCTATTCCAGTGTTCCCCCGAGGCCCCAGAGATCTCACTCACCTACATCGATGTAGCCAATGGGCACTGCCCTCTCCAGCTGCAGTTCCACTTTGAGTTGCCCACTCTTATCTTGAGGGCAGCTGAGCCAAGGGCCCCTCTGGCTGTCTGGGTTCAGCAAGTTCTCCACAGGATACTTGGGATCCTACGTCAGAGAGAGGAGAAAATCAGGCGCCTCACTGAGCCCAGGGGAACAAAGGAAGCCCATGAATGAGGGCTCCCTACACTCTCCAACCTTCCCAGGCAGCTCGACATGATAGGGAAGGCACCTGATGGAAGTCCACAGGAACGCAGCTATCACGTACGCGGGGACTTACAGACACCGTTTACCTCTCCTTCATTTACCACACTACCTCATTTAATCCTCAAAGCAATTTTAGGTGTTTACTATTATTTCCTCATAGTTAACAGATCAATAAACTGAAGCTTGGGTTCAGGAGTTTATCCAAGGCCACGAGGCCGAGGAACCAGTTGGAGTCAGAACTCCCAGGTTTCTGAATCCAGGGCTCTTCAGCACCACACTAAGCTATTTACCATTTATAAGGTGTTTTTCACAGACATTTGTCTTCAAAGTAACCCTGAGATAAAAAAGGCACAGATTTTTATTCTAAGTTTACAAGTGATAGGTAGAAATAATGTGATTTATTCAAAGGCTGCAATAGTGATACTGAAATACAAATTTTCAGTTCTAACCCGAAGTCAGATATTTTTGGTGGAAAGGCCTTGAGCAAATTATGTTCTCTCTTTGGATCTAAATATGGATGAAGATCCATAAGTAGAGAGGGGAGACTAGACTCATGGCTTTCTGTAGGAGACCATTCTGTGCGGCGTGGGCCCAGCCCACAACAGCAAACATTTACTGCAAAGTAACTTCCTAAAATCCATGCTAAACCTTCCAAGGGCAGTGTAACTGGTTCAACTACTTTTGCCTTTTCATTTGCAAATATCCCTCTTCTATGATGTGAGTAGCAGCATTGGCTCCTTTGTTTTCTGTAAAAGGTAACCACCTAAAGCAACCTGTGCATAGTAAATGAGGACCATCAGTAATGTGCGGAGAAACCCAATAAAGGTGGGTCATGGCAAGGGCCAAGGCTTTTGCTCCCCTTGAGAGAAAAGCCGTGCTCGCCCTTTTCCTCCACCGGACTCAGTAGTCCGTGTGAATGTCTCATTTCATCCATAATGACATGGACACTGTGGGCCGGTGTCCGTATCAGTTTTCAGTCTTGTTTTTTGTTTTAGTAGTAAAACCCTTTTTTTAAACTTTAGTCTTATCCTAAAGTGCATGTGTGTGTGTATGTTTACAACAAGTAAAAGCACAGCCCTTTTTAAAGCAGAGTCTGGGGGTGCCTAGAGACATACATGTCTCTTCTCCCTTCAACTTCCTGAAGTGGGTCCCCCCAGAGTAGTTTGAAAACCACAATATCAGAAAACAGTTAATGTTCTCTAGCATTTCATAAGGCTGAGACTGTGCAGAAAATCCTTTAGGCTGACCATGTAGGTATGAAGGATAAAGGTAACTTTTCTTCTATTTAACTTAGAAAAGGACTTGATACAGTAGTTCCTAAAGATGCTCTAAAGGTCTTTCTGAAGTATATACGAGTGTGTGGGGATGCTTTTGACTATCATAATTACTAGGAAGCATTACATCGTTAGGGTGTAGAGGCCATGGATGTTAAATATTCCACCATGCAAATGATACTGCTATACAATGCAGGCTTATCTGACCCACAAGGCCAACAGCACTCCCTGAGAAAGACTAGGGAAACAGAAGGGGAAGAGCAGGGAGACTGGGTATACGGAAAGGAAAAGGACAGCAGAGGAAAGGGAGGGAAGCCCTTAATCACCACAGGGGGTCAGTGCTGGGTCCTGGCATCTAGCTCTAATTGGGACGATTGGGATTTCCTGAAAGTGGACTTTTAGGGAGGAGGCTGATGGTGGTGATATCCTCACAGGTCACAGGGATGACCTTAAGTGGCCTGGTCTGCTTTCAATGACAGAGTGACTAAACTTCCCTTCTGGGAACCCTGGTACAGACTTTGGTCCTATAGCTTTGTCATTTTCCTCCAAACTAAGGGTGGGATCTGAGGTTGTTTCCTTGTTTACCTTTCATTCCTGGGAATACATCTGTCAGGTGTCCTGCCTTGCTCTGGGAACAACCCGGGGCAAGAGCTGGGATTCGCCCCTTCAACTCTAGACTCCTGGAGAAGGGACAATGTCTCTCCTATTAGAATTGGCAGTTTCCTGAATGCGTAGCCAAGTCTCCTATTTTTTTTCTTTCCTTTCAGTCACCAAGAAGAAAAAAAACCATGCCTGCTAATTAATATACCTGAGAGGAAAATGATACCACGTGGCTAATCTTCACAGGAGCCATGGTGGGCCCAGCAGCTGTCCCAAGTCCAAGGTGAGAATGCTTTCTCCTGAGATTTCTTCTGTCAGCACTTCGGCACTGTCTACGTTTTGATACCGTCAGCTTCCAGAAGAGAAAAAATCCTATTACTCCTGAAGAAGAGAACAAAAGAAAAATAAACTAGCCGTGGCTGTTTCCCTGGTAACAAGAGTTATTTGCAGCAGTCAGACTGTTACTGATTACTGTGACATGCTTAGTGGGGATGGGGGCAGACACCAGATCTACATCAGCTGATGAACCAGATCTGAAACAGCTGGAATGCAACCACAGGGCAACAGAACAGCAAGGGCAAAAAGACATATTGCTATGTTAATGTTGGGTTCATATGTAGTGAGGACATGGATTGTGCCTTAAATCATTCATCTTTACATCCTTAGAGTCTGGCACATAGTAAAGATGTGCAACAAATGTTCAGGTAAATATACTATACAAGCCTCTTTTTTTTCTTCCCATAAAATAAAGCTTCCTAATTTAGCATTTCACTGTCACTCCTCTATTGGAGAGCTTCAGTGGCTTGATGTATGCAAATTTGTTGCTACATGGTAGGTACTTAATATTAATTCAGCTTGGCCCCTCGAACATGTGCAATGCAGATCTCCGCATCTCCTGCTTCGTCTCCTATTCCTACCATCAGAGGATGTGTTTTACTTATCAGTATATTGTTTATTTAATCTTAAAAGTTCATATGGGTATTTGTATTTTTGTCTTTCGCTAAACATTTTTTTCTTTCTTTTCTTTTTTAATTTAATTTTATTTATTTATCTTTAAGGGGGAAGGGAAGGAGAGAGGGAGAGAACTATCAATGTATGGTTGCCTCTCATGTGTGTCCCCTGCTGGGAACTGGCCTACAACCTAGACACGTGCCCTGACTGGGAATCGAACCGCGAACCTTTAGTTCGCCGGCACATTTTTAAAAAAGATTTTATTTACTGCCCTGGCTTGTGTAGCTAGGTGGATTGAGCATGGGCCTGTGAACCAAAGGATCATGGTTTGATTCCCAGTCAGGGCACATGCCTGAGTTGCAGGCCGGTTCCCAGCAGGGGACGCATGAGAGGCAACCATACGCTGATATTTCTCTCCCTAAACCTTCTTCTCTAAAGATAAATAAAATCTTATAAAAAAAGATTGTATTTACTTTTAGAGAGGAGAAAGAGTGGGAGGGAAATATCAATGCAAGAGAGAAACACTGATTGGTTGTCTCTCATAGGCACCCCGACCAGGGACTGAATGTGTAACCCAGGCATGTGTCCTGACCTGGAATCGAACGAGTGACCTTCTGCTTTGCGCTCAACAATTCCTTGGCCAGAGGTGCTTTAAAGTTGTGTGAGTGAATACATGTGGATCTCTCTCAAAATATTTATGTCCTGCACTTTTTACTCAGGTTTGTTCCCACCTGGCCCCTTAACATAAGTCCACAGCCCCTGATATACTCTTGGCTATAATGGGCTTCTTCCCTCCTTCCCACCCCAAAATATTCTTCTCACTTCCAGAATTTTGCTCATTCCATTGCCTCTGCTTGGAATGTTCTTTCCCTTAACCACTTACCAAATCAAGTGCAACTTGGATGCTAAAATGTCATCTCCACTCTGCTCAAAAAGCTCAGGGTGATAGCTTCATCCTCCCAATTCTGTATTACAATTATCTGGGTATATGTCTTAAAAAAAAGACTTTAGTATTTTTTTTAGAGAAAGGGGAAGGGAGGAAGATGGAGGGAGACATCAATGTGAGAGAGAGCATTGATCAGTTGCCACTTGCTCGCCCCCAAGTGGGGACCTGCCCATAACCCAGGCATGTGCCCTGACTGGGAATCAAATCAGTGACCTTTATGTTCTCAGTCTGGCACGCAACCCACTGAGCCACATCAGCCAGGGCTGGGTCTGTGTCTTAGGTCCCTCGACCAATTATAAGCTCTTGGAGGACAGGCTTCATGTCTGATTCATTTCTGTACCTTCAGTGTAAGAGGAGGAAACTTACAGTTCCAGATTAGCAAATAGCTGATGACTGAACAAATGACCATAAAAACGGAACTCCAAAGGACCAGCAGTCATCAAGTGCTCTCAGAGTGGGGTAGTAACAAACTCCTAGTGAAAGCCAAGTAAAGGTCAAGCATTCCTCAGAGGTCCCATTCAACATGGTGCCAAGGCTTCAAGAAGAGAAGGCAGGATGAGCTCTGAGTTACCTTTCTCGGCCTTTAGATTAACTAGAGCTGTTTGTTCCCATAATAGGAACTCACTGAACATTCAACAATTTTTCCTATTTTCCGCTAGACATTGGAAATATAAAAATAACTGAGATATGGTATGTTTGGAGATATTTCCAGGACACATTTATGATTTGATGTGAAAACTCCATCATCTCTCATCACCAACATACCTAGCCAGCCTCAAAAGTACACTCTAGGCTTGGGAGACCCTGAAGTCGTCAGTCTTGGGTATTTAATTTAGTTAATATTTTGGGGGGCTGTCTGGTAGGTACCAGGCCCTGTACCAGGTGCTGGACATAGAGTGCTAAATAAGAAACAGGCAGTCTTTTTCATGAAGATCACCGTCTCTCAAATTGCTTGTAGTCATCCAAGGATTAAGTACTTTCTGAGTTCTTTGCGCCAGCATACACTGCTGTTCTTGTTTGTTGGCAATGGTGTGTTTACCGTGTTTGTCTCTCTGCTAATTAGGGAGCTCTTTGAGGATATAGATTTTTTGCATGTTTGCCATCCCCCACACCTCAGAGAGGTGCTGAAACGCAGTAGGCATAAAAAAATAGCCATCAAAAAGAGTAACTTATTAAGTCAATATAGTTTCAATCGGAATTTCAGCAGAAGTTTCTGGCAAACGTGATACTCATCAAAAATAAAGGGCCACAAGTTGCTAAGATGATTTTAGAAAGATAAAGACATGGCCCTGACTTCTGTTCAAGATGGCAGCATAGGTAAACTCACCTCACCTCCTTGCAAAACCACATCAAAATTACAACTAAAATAAAGAAGAACCATCACTCAGAACCATAAAAAATTGAGCTGAATGGAAGTCTAAAACTACATAATTAAAGAAACCACATCCATCCAGACTGGTGTGGGGGTGGAGATGCAGAGATGTGGAATGGGCTGGTTCCACACCCACATGTGGAGGGTGGAATGTCTCGGGAGGGATATCTTGGAAGCAAGAAGGAAGGGATATCTCCAGGGCAAGGAGTCCCAGCCCCACACCAGGACCCCTAGGCTAGGGTTCCAGTGCCAGAAAGATAAGTCCGCATAACTTCTGGCTGCAAAAACCAGAGGGGATTTAGTTGGTAGAAGAAACTTCTGGAGTCCCAAGCAGTTCCTCTTAAAGACCATACACATGGACTTAGACTCACTCCCTTTGAGCTCCAACATCAGGTTAGCAGCTTGGAAGGCACCAGTGGCATATAGGGAGAAACTGCAGTGTCAGGCATCAAGGCAAGAGCTGGGGGATAGCTTTTTCCCAGATAAAAAGGAGGGAAGAGGCCATTGTCCCTTTTCTGAACCCTCCCCACACAGAGCCACAAAATAGGCATGAAGGTACCATATCTGAGACCCTATCAACCTGGCTAACAGTTTGTCCCACCTTGGAGATCTCTTGAGACTACATCCCACCCAACTTCCAGGCCTACCCAAGCTGAACAGTGACTTCTCCATATGAATGGCTGGTCTTGGCTCATGCTTCACAACTTCCTAATCCTCTCAAACAAGCCACAGATGGCCTCAGTGAACCCTCAGTCCCCTTACCTCTTGCCAAGTAGCCCCAGGACCAGCACTAGCATCAACCAGCCTAGATTCACAGCTTGGCTTTACCTGGGAATCTCCAAGCACAGCACAAGGAGCAGCCATCCCATATTGCTTTATAGCTCAGGCGGGGGGTGGGAGTGCTGGGGAAAAGCACAGGTAGGGGCTGACCTTGGCCTGCACCACCCAGAAAACCTCAGAGCTGGCACACTCAGTGGACAGCTACAAACCATGTTGGACTACCACTACCCTGCCCCTGCACAGCTGATCCTCCACGGAGGATGGAGGTTGGTGGTCAGTGGTCACAGCCAGTCCTTGCAGCTGACTGGCCTGGTTAAATCCCGCTCATTGATCTGCCAATAGCATGAAAGCTCAACTACAAGAGAAGGATGTACTCAGCCCACACAAAGGGTACACTTTGAGTACCCAGCTCAGGTGATAAGGAAGGCTGTGCCATTGGATCCTATGGGACACCTACTACATTAGGCCATGCTACCAAGACAGGGAGTCAAAGCAGCTCTACCTAGCACATAGAAAAAACACAAGGAGGCTGCCAAAACGAGATAAAGAAACATGGCCCAAATGAAAGAACAGATCAAAACTCCAGAAAAAGAACTAAACAAAATGGTGATAAGTAATCTATCATACGCAGAGTTCAAAACACTGTTTATAAGGATGATTAAGGAACTTAGTGAGGACCTGAACAGATTATAAAAGATCCAGTCAGAAACAAAGGACACACTAATTGAAGTAGAGAACAATTTATAGGGAAACAACAGTAGAGTGGATGAAGCCAGGAATCAAATCAGCGATTTGGAACATAAGGGAGCAAAAAACAACCAATCAGAACAACAAGAAAACAGAACCCCCCAAAACAAGGACAGTATAAGCTGCCTGAGGGACAACTTCAAGAGTTCCAACATTTGCATTATAGGGGTGCCAGAAGAAGAGAAAGAGTAAGAAATTGGAAACTGATTTGAAAAAATTATGGATGAAAATTTCCCTGATTTGGTGAAAGAAATAGACATGCAAGCCCAGGAAGCACAGAAGCACTTAAAATGCCAAAGGTTAAAGATAAAGAGAGAATCTTAAAAGTATCAAGAGAAAAGCAGTTAGTTACCTACAAGGGACCTCCCATTAGACTGTCAGCTGATTTCTCAAAAGAAACTTTACAGGCTAGAAGAGACTGGTAAGAAATATTCAAAGTCATGAAAAGCAGGGACCTACTGCCAAGGTTGCTCTACCCAGCAAAGCTATCATTTAGAATCAAAGGGCAGATAAAGAGTTTCCTAGACAAGAAAAAACTGAAGGAGCCCTAACTGATGTGGCTCAGTGGATTGAGTGCTGGCCTGTGAACCAAAGGGTTACCTGTTTAATTCCCAGTCTTGGGCACATGCCTCTATTGTGGCTGGGTCCTCGGTTAGGGTGGGGTGTGGGAGGCAGCCACATATTGATGTTTCTCTTCCTCTCTTTCTCTTTCCCTTCCCCTCTCTAAAAATAAATAAATAAAATCTTAAAAAAAAAAACTAAAAGAGTTCATCATCACCAATCCATTATTATATGACATGTTAAAGGGACTTATTTAAGAAAAAGATGATCAGAACTATGAACAATAAAGTGGCAATAAATATATGTCTATCAATAACTGAATCTAAAAGCAAACTAAGCAATCAAGAACAGAGACAGAATCATGGATATGGTGAGAGTTTCAATGGTTGCCAGATGGGAAGGGGGTATGGAGGAATCAGTGAGGACATTAAAAAGTACAAACACCTCTTACAGAATAGTTATGGGGATGTACAGCACAGTATAGGAAATGGAGTAGCCAAAGAACTTACACACATGACCCATGGACATGAACAAATGTGTGGGGATTGCCTGAGGGAGTGGGGGGGGTGCTTGCTAAAGGGGACAAAGGGAGAAAAATTGGGACAAAAGCATAATCAATAAAATATAATTAAAATTATAAGAAAAGAGAAGTGGCCCTGACTGGTGTGAGTTGGGCATCGTCCCACAAGTGGAAAGTATGCTTGTTCAACCCCTGGTTGGTGGGGTGTGTGAGAGGCAACTGATGTTTCCTTCCTTCCTGTCTTCCTCCCTTTTACTCGCTCTAAAAATGAATAAATAGCATCTTAAAAAAAAGAAGGAGTTCAACTCCTTGTATTACAAAGTCACAGTCATTAAAACATACTGTCTATAGCAACAAGAGTGTAGATACCAGAAACAGACTCATATAAATGAGAATTTGCAACCTGCTTAATTGGTTTTAAGAGAACAGAAACATGATTCTGTCAGAAAAAAAGATGAAGTAATAAATGGTATTCAGAAAACTGGCTCACAATGTGAAGAATAATAGAAGTAAACTATACCTCATAACATATTTTAAAAATTATACTCAAATGGATCAAAAACGGAAACATGAAAAATACTTTAAGTAACACAAACAAGGTTGAAATACAAATGACTGACCAAAAGAAGGTATTTGCAACACATATAATCTTTAAAAAAACTTTTTTAGACAGATGGGGAGGGAGAAAGAGAGGAAGAGAATCAATGTGTAGTTGTCTCATGCATGCCCCCTACTGGGGACCTGGCCTGCAACCCAAGCATGCCTCCTCCATACTTGGAATTGAGCCCATGACCCTTTGGTTCCCAGGCCAGCACTCAATCCACTGAGCCACACCACCCAGGGCACATATAAACTTTGAAAGTATTTAGAATTTCTATTTTTAAGTACTACAAATGAATAAAAAAGGGGAAACAGGCCCTGGCTGGTGTAGCTCAGTGGATTGAGCACGGGCCTGAGAACCAAACGATTACGGTTCGATTCCCAGTCAGGGCACATGCCTGGGTTGCAGGTCAGTTCCCAGCAGGGGATGCACGAGAGGCAACCATACATTGATATTTCTCTCCTTCCCTTCCCTTCCTCTCTAAAGATAAATAAATATAAATCTTAAAAAAAAAATAAAAAATAAATAAATAAGGGAAAACAGTTCAATAAAATACTGGAGAGAAGATATAAACATACAGTTCACTTAAGATAAAATCTGAATGATCAAAACCCCTATTTAAAAAGTCCTCAGCCTCCCCAGTAATAAGTAAATTGCAAATACGTAGTTTTTTAAGACTGGAAAAAAATTAAAAGTTTATAATATGAAAGACTCTCAATAATATGGGGAAATAGGCCTCCTCATAAACATTTCCAGCACATCTTTATTCTGACTAGTTATATTTTCAGTAGTTAGGTTATTTGAACAGTGTAGCTCTAGAGAGACTCACATGTGCACAGACACATGCAATGTTTCCAGTAGCAAAAACCATAAATTTCTAGTGTCCATTAGTTGAGGAATGGAAGAATGACATGCTATATATTATACAACTGAATATTATTTAAGTTAAGAGGAACACTTAGATGTGAATATACATAAACATGGACAGACCTCAAAAAATAGCACCGTGAGAGAATAAGTTATAGATAATACACAGAAAATAGAGCTTATTTTCATGTACAAAAACAAAGCTAATACAATACTTATAGTTTGTATATACACACTTTTTTTGAATGGACTTCGAGAAAACACAGCTAATTATACTAGTTGCTTATGGAGGGGATGAAAGAGTAATGGATCTGAGAATAGAAGACAGATAAGTTCAACTTTTATCTGTTTTATTTTATCTTTTTTTTAAAATGAGGAAGCAAATAGATCATGATGTCAGTAGTCAATTTAGGGTAATGGGTATACAGTGTTTATAATACTATGTATTAAGTTTCACATAATAAACACAATACCCATTTTAAGTAAAAGAGACGGCTGTAGATGGTGTAAATATTACCCTGTAACTTCCTGAAGGCTCCCAAATAGCTGTCTGGCATTCTAGACCTGGTGAGCCCACAGGTCATCCCAGCCCTGTTCACCGGACAGACCCAGCAGGAATGCCCAGGAAGCGTGAGCAGGGGCTTTCGAGGTGTCGGGTCCGGTTGCACAAATAACAGAGTGTTAGAAATTAATTACAGCACTAAGCTATAAGTTGGGGTGCAGCACAGTGAATAAGGTATGTAAGAAGGGGGTAAAGGTACGAGTTGGAGACTTAGGAAGTGGGGTAGGAAAGAGTACCGAGATGTGTGACCTGGCTCCGGAGACGTGAGAACCGAAGAAACAGTTTGGGTGCCTTGGAGGTCCCGCAAGGCTCTTCAACACCTGGAGCCTAAGCCGCGCGGACACTTCCACAGCTCCTCGGAACCCGCTGTTTTGGCCACCCCTTCTCCCTTTCGGCCAGTACCCTGCCACCAACACCCCCCAACGCCCACCACCGTGGACAATGAACCTCGAAGTGCCACCGCGGCCTCATATGATGAACCACAAAGCCATTCTCCCGCCAATTCGACCTTCTGAACTCCGCCTTCTGACTGGAGCGCGACTTTTCCGCTTCCTGAAGCCCGGAAATTCGTCCTATGGCCTCAAGAAGTCTCTGTTCCTGAAAAATGACTCCCACCGAAGCAAAATGACGTATGTTGTGACCACTAAAACCCAATCACGTGTTAGGTGTATATTCTCATTCAATACAAATCTCCCTTTGAGAGAGCGGAACTGGAACTTCCGGGTCAGATTCGATGCTTTCTGGGCAATGTAGTTCTTAGCCTCCGAGCTTCGCTCTTTGGTGTCTAGAGTGAGGAAGCATCGCGAAAGCTGACGGTTTACGGATCCTTCTCTTTGGTTCTCCAAAGAGGAGAATTGTTGAAATACTTGCCCTTAAAATAATACAAGCCCAATTTCTCATTTTCCAAGAACGTCCCCCGCCGAAGCTTGGAAGTACAGGGGAATTGTCCTCCGTGACCTTTAAATGAGTAGCAGGTAGATGGTCTCTTAGTCCCTGTCAGGTCTCAGCTTCTCATGATGCCCAGCCCCCTATGCGAGAGCCTACGCCGTCGATTGGCTAGGAGCCCTTGAGCGGCGGAAGCAGCTGGCTCGCGGGCGCACGGGGGAGGGGGAGAGCTAGGAACATGGCGGTAGTGGTGGAGGTGCAGGTTGGAGAAGGTATTCCCGGGAAACGCGAGGTGGATGAGGTAAGACCTGCGAGTCAAGGAGAGACTCACCCTGAAACTGCAAGGAAAGGGGAGGTAATTCATTGGGAGTAATTCATTTCACGGGGTCCGGAGAGGGAAGGAGCTAACTGGTGGGCGGATGCGCAGGGAGGGAAATCTGAGGTACCCTGAACTCGGGTGCTGGAAGGTGGTCTGGCGGGTAGAACACTTGCAATAATCTCAGGGGTGGAGATGGAGGATGGAGGAGAAGCCAGAGGGCTGGTGGTGTAAAATTTGAGATTATTGGCTGGGGGCCCAAGGGTAGGACTAAAGGGCTGAGAAGGTAGCTTGAGTTGGAGGGGCGTGGACTTCGGCAAGGGAAGGTTGGGCTTTCAGTGTGGGAAAAGACTAATTTGGTTTCTGTTGGGGTTGGCGATGCGGACCGGGGAAGAGTGCTAATCTGCTAGTATTATAGCTTTCAGGTTTTTAAAAATTAATCAATTAGTAGTTTATTCATGATTGATTCATCATTTATATTTTATTGTATTTTTTCCATTTGAGTTATTTTTACGTAAGAGCTATTTTAGGTATCCTTACAGTCTAGGAGATTGTACATAATGTATGCTTAGTAAAGTTTGGCTCAACGAATGAAAGAACGAATGGGTGAATGAGTAATTGTGTACTAGAATTCTTCCATTCATTCATTCAACACTCATTAATTATCACATTTGTGCCTAGTCCTGGGCTAAGTGATAGGGTCATAAGGGGCCTGTCCCATTGCAGAGCCCACAGTCTAGTGCCTGGGAGACACACGAGACTAGTCATTGCATCAGAACTAAACTGTAATGGTGGCACTGAGAAGAGGGGACGGATTCCATTTGGGCTGGGGAAGGTTTCCCAGAGGAGCTGAGTGTTAAGGATAAATGAGCACTCTCTCTCTCTCTCCTAGACCTGTGAGTTCTTTGAGGGTGAGCTTCTTGAGGGTATATGTCCCCTCTGTCTATCTAATACATACTTAACAACTGGTGTGTTCAATTACCAGTGGTCCTTGAAGGATTCACAAGGAGGGAGGAGATACTGAGTTTGAAGGGAATGAGAAACTGGAGAAGCAGAGAGAGAAGGTGAAAAAGGCAAGGGAAAAGATCCTGAGCCTAAAGATGCAGAGGAGTGCTTGTGGTCTTACACATGACAGCATCTGAACAGCACTGAGGAACAGGATGAAGGAAACTGACTATTAGAAATGGAACCTGTGGAATGTCTGCAGGATCAGGATCCTAGAGGCCCAGGCCTTGTCGTGGGTGGTGGGGTGGGTGGGGAGAATTGAAGATGAGGCCCAGAGAAAGAGATTAGAAGTGGACTTAAAAAGCAAAGACTGTTTGTTGTTAGGCCGTAGGATGACTTGGAGGATTTGGTTTACTTGATTGTGATCATGAAGGTGGGCGAAGGAGACTGAGAAACTGTTGGGTGGTGAGAGCAGGGGCTGGTTTTTAAAGAAGCTTTTAGTACCATACCTCCCAATCATTAGAGACTAGAGGTGTTTGAATACTACTTGGTTGCTGAGGTGGTTGTGAAAATGATCTCCAAGGCCTTTAAGTTTCTGTGATTACAGTTGGCTGCAGTTCAGAGATATATTTGAAAGTGCCTTGAAAAAGGTATATACTGTATTGAAGTTATTATATATGGTTTGTTAGTCTTGTGATCTCCTTTGAGGGAGCCTGATTTTATGTACATGTATCGGGTTTATGATGAAGACACTTTTGATTTTTCCTCTTAGATTTTCTTCCCTAATTGTTTTTAGAACTTAAGAGTGTCTAGTAGTGTCATGCCAAAGGGTCAACTTTGCATGTAACCACAGGCATTCATCTCACAAACTTCTGCTACCCGTTACTGAGAAAGAATATAATTTGTTGTCTAGAAATTTTGTATAGACTGGTTCTGTCCTCTGTGTTTTTAAGAAAGTAACTCTGAGAAGCAGGAAGAGTCAGTCATCCCTTCAAGCTCCAAACAAACCACCCCCAAACAAGGGTCTGGTTTGGCAGACCATAGTTTGTGAGTTTCTGTGAATGTCTTCCCAGCTGTTTCTTAGCATCCTTAACTCATGAAAGAATGTGAAACCCATCTTTCAGTTTGTATCTGTGTGTTATGTACAAGAAAATCAAAGATGAGTAAGACAAGACTTTTACCAACTTACAGAATAGTGAAGAGACATGCAAATAGTCCTTTACAGTATGAGATAATTGCTATTTGTAATGGAAGAGTGTAGCGAATTCAGTGGGGCACAAGAGACAAGCACTTCCGTTGGCTAGGGGAAGTTAGTGAAGTCTGTGTGATAGAGATGGGGTTATAAAGAAGCAAGGATTTGCATATGGCATCAGAATAGCCTTCCTGTAGCACTTTGTTCTTGGTAGGGACTGGACTGTGGAGCCCAGATTATAAAAGAGTAATGGATGGCCTAGCAAAAATGCTTTGATATTCTTTCTCACTCCTTTGGAAAGACTGTGCATGCTATGGTTTGTCCTTCAGAATGTTGTGCCTATGTTTTTCAATATCAGATGCCGTTAGTGTGATAAATAGTCTGGAATGGTGGCGATCAGTTCATCCACTGTGCTTTCCTTTCTTTTGTGTTTTTCATTATTCTCTAATAGTTGAGGTAATTTAGGCTTTGCTAACTGATTTTCCTGTTTTAGAGAGAGGTGGATAGAAAAGAAGGCTTAGGAAAAGAGCTACCAATAAAAAGGGCTATTGTTTATCCTTACTGTAAACCAGCCCGTTTAAAGCCTTTCCCTTTCATTATTTCATTTATTACTAACAGTAGATCTGTCAGTTAGATGATGTAAACCACATTTTGTAAGTGAGGGGTCTGAGGCTGGAGCGGTTAAGTGACTTTCCTAG
>PVKM010026841.1:0-19117 GCA_004027735.1 Carollia perspicillata | reverse complement strand
CAAAGAAGCTCTACCTAAAACATAGAAACAAACACAGGGAGGCTGCAAAGACAAAGAGACAAAAAAACATGTCCCAAATAAAAGAACAGATCAAAACTCCAGAAAAAGAACTAAAAACAGAGATAAGCAATGCAGAGTTCAAAACACTGGTTATAAGGATGCTCAAGGAACTCAGTGAGGACCTCAACAGTATTAAAAAATCCAGTCAAAAACGAAGTATACACTAACTAAAATACAGAACAATTTACAGGGAGACAACAGTAGGAGTGGATGAAGCTGAGAATCAAATCAATGATTTAGACATAAAGAAAAAACAACCAATCAGAACAACAGGAAGAAAAAAGAATCCAAAAGAAGGAGAACAGTACAAGCAGCCTCTGGGACAACTTCAAGAGGTCCAACATTTGCCTCATAGGGGTGCCAGAAGGAGACGAGAAAGAATAAGAAATTGGAAATCTATTGGAAAAAATAAGAAAAGAAAACTTCCCGGATTTGGTGAAGGAAATAGACATGCAAATCCGGGAAGCACCAGAAGTCCCAAACAAAATGGATGCAAAAAGGCCCACTCCAAGACACATCATAATGAAAATGACAAAGGTTAAAGATAAAGAGAAAATCTTAAAAGCAGCAAGAGAAAAGAAGTTAGTTATCTACAGGGGAGTTACCATAAGACTGTCAACTGATTTCTCAAAAGAAACTCTGCAGGCTAGAAGGGATTAGCAAGAAATGTTCAAAGTCATGAAAAGCCAGGACCTACTGCCAAGACTTCTTAACCCAGCAAAGCTATCATTTAGAATCAAAGGGCAGATAAAGAGCTTCCCAGATAAGAAAAAACCAAAGGAGTCATCATCACTAAACCATTATTATAGAAAATGTTAAAGAGTCTTATTTACAAAAAAGAAAAAGATCAAAACTGTGAACAATAAAATGGCAATAAATACAAATCTAACAATTGAATCTAAAAAACAAACTAAGCAAACAAGAAGAACAGAGACAGAATCATGGATACAGAGAATGTTTTGATGGTTGCCAGATGGGAGAGAGCTCTGGGTGAGTGAGTGAAGAGGTGAGGGGATTAAGAAGTACAAATAGGTAGTTACAGAATAGCCCTGGTGATGTACAGTACAGTATAGGAAATGGAGTAGCCAAAGAACTTATACACATGACCCATGGACATGAACAATGTGGGGGATTGCCTAAGGGAGTGGGCATTGCAGGGTGGAGTGGAGGCACGAGGTAAAAAATCAGAACTGTAATAGCATAATCAGTAAAATATAATTTTAAAGAAAGATCAAGAACTTGGGTAAATATATATATATATGAAGTGCTAAGTTACACATATCTCCTAAACTGATTTAAACTGTACTCAATTATTATGTAGGACTCCCTTGATTTGCCATTATTACTTATTAATATTGAGCTGAAAAAAGCTTTTAACCTTTTGGAGGCACTGTTTCTTCATATGAAAATGTGGAATAATAATACAATTTTCTAAGTACTTAAGATTATACAAGCAAACTACCTAGCCCATTGATTAAAATAAAACTAGTTGATTCTGAATAAATGTTGTGTTTTCCCCTTGTCTTAAAATTTTTTCCCTTAAAAATTTAAGAGGAATAGAATAAATCCCTTGGATAATAACTGCTTAGATGAAGAGAAAGGGAACAGATGTATGTGAAACCGACCTATACAAAGCACCAGAGCTGACAAAGGGTAGATGGTTATCTAGAATTACTTTCCCTCTAGCTTTTCATGTTTAAGGCTTGCTGACCCTTCAAGACTCAGGGAACTTTTCCACCAGCAAACCTGCATTCACCACTCCAGGCTCTGTGAGCCTTCCCCTCTGATGTCAGAGCACTGAGCTCAGTCTGGTCCAGACACTACCTCAGAAGGTTTCTTCTAACCATAACTGAATTCTGGCCCCAGCTAGCCTGTTAGCTCCTCTGGAATGGAACTTGAGTGCCCACTGCTATCTACCCAAGAATAGAATTAAGTACATTGTGACTGTCTAAGAAATGCAGGATGAATATGTCAGGAACTATGCTGGGACTTATACATATGTTGTCTCTTCTATGACTTTGTGATGTCAGTACTTTCATTACCCCTAATTTAAGAGGAGGACTCTGAGGCCCAGATACACTAAGAGACTTACTCAAGTCACATAAATGATGAAAGCAGGGCTGGAACTGGAATACTGTCTCCAGAGCCCTCATAAGAATAAATACCTATTGGTGTCCTCCTGGCTACCAACTATACAACTGATTGTTGGGCAATTCAGTCACACCAGCTCCCCACTTCAACTCCTCTCAGCTGCCAATCTAGGCCTGAGATAGCTGTTTGGCTTCCTTTCTTCCTCTAATTCTTTTCTCATAGAGGAAATGCAAAGGGAGTTCCCCCAGGGTCTCTTCCAGTGTGGAATATGCAGAAGAAACAGGCTAAACAAAGGGTCCTTCAGGGGGAATAAAAGGGAGGCAAATGTTCATATCCTATAATATCAGAGCCAGAAAGACTCTGGTTTTACAGATGAGGACATTGAACTCTTACAAGGGAGGTCCCTTGCCTGAAGTCACACACCTGTGCCTGAAATCACAAAGCTGAATAGAGGCTGAAACCCTGTCCCCCAACTCCCAAACTTGTGCTCGTTTGGTCTACCCTACACCAGGCCACAGAGAGAGAACTGGAGTAGGACCTGTCAGGCCTGTCACTAAGTGAAAAACCCAAACGCAGTAAACACAGGAAATGGGCTGGGATGAGGTTCAGTGGGAGCAGAAACCTTTGCCAAGTTAGAAGTGTTCAAGGGTTTCCTGTCCACAGTTGTTAACTGTCACAGAAATGCTCCAGAAAGCAATACAAAACACAAGAAAAAAAAAAGAATAAGGAGAAAATATGCAGGCCTAGAAAAGACTATAAATTATTCAGTCCAACCTTCTTAGCTTTACAGATAAGGAAGCTAAGTACCCCATCTCCCAAAAAAATAACTTGTCCAAACACATTCAGAATTTCAGAACACTTAGAAATGACTTACTTAGTTAAAATCATTTTAATGCTGAGAAGCCTGAGACCCAGAGAGGGGAAGAGACTTACCCAAGGTCACACAGCAAGACAGTGGCACAGCCAGCACTGGAATTCAGATCTTTTGCCTTACAAGTATGCTTCCTACTGGTTAAAGTCACTCAGATAAAGTGATTTACCTCACATGATGTGGGTGCTGTTTTGGCCTTGGAAAAAGTGCAACAGGTCAGGAAAACTGAAAATAAGCAGAATATACTAACAGCTAATGAAGAATGACAAGGACCAAACAGAGCAACCCTAAAGGAGTCAAAACAAAAGTGCTCTGGTTGATTTATACAAACTGAAAAACAAAGAGTAAGAAAAAATATTCTGGCTATTCTATGAACTTAGAATCCAAAGAAGAACAAGCCAGGCAGGCAAACAGTAACGGCTGAAAACATTAAGGGAAATCCCAAGGTACTAATAATTCCTTCTTCTGGTCTAATCCCAAATACCCAGAAAACATCACCTCAGAAGCAACTCAGAGTACAGCAGGCTACTATGGGGGTCCTATAGTAATTAGCAAATTGCTGGGCCCCCACATAACACACAGCTGGCAGGTATGGAAGAAAACTACATTTATACAACACCTAGAATTTCATATATATTCAATTCTTACATCAGTTCTGCAAGACAAATAGTACGATTCCTATTTAACAGATATGGAAACTGAAGCTTGGAGAGGACAAGTCTCTTGCACATAGTTATAAAGTTAGTATCAGTATATGGCAGATTTAGTATTCAAACTTAAATTTCATTTAAGAAATTCTTAACCCACAGCCAGCATCACGATCAATCGGCAAAAACTACAAGTGTTTCCCTCAAAATTGGGAACAAACAGGGATGTCCACTTTCACCACTCCTATTTGGCATAATAATGGAAGTCCTAGCCACAGCAATCAGACAAGAAGAAACAAAAGGCATTCAAATTGGAAAGGAAGAAGTAAAACTGTTATTTGCAGATAACATGATACTAAATACAGAGAACCCTAAAGATTCCACCAAAAACTATTAGAACTGATTAGTGAATTCAGTAAAGAGGCAGGATATAAAATTAATATCCAATTCAGTTGCATTTTTATGCACCAATAATGAACTATCAGAAAGGGAAACTAAGAAAACAATCCCATTTATAATTGCATCAAAAATAAAATAAATTAAATTAAATTAAAATAAAATAAAATACCTAGGAATAAATTTTTAACCAAGGATGTAAAAAGCATGCACTCAGAAAATTATAAAACACTGAAGAAAAAAATTGAGGAAGATACAAATAATTGATACAAATAAAATTGAAGAAGATAAATATATACTGCCTGGTATAGCTCAGTGGCTGGTGTAGCTCAGCAGATTGAGCGCAGGCCTGTGAACCAAAGGGTCGCTGGTTCCATTCCCAATCAGGGCACATGCCTGGGCTGCAGGCCAGGTCCCCAGTAGGGGCTTGCAAGTAGCAGCCACACATTGATATTTATCTCCCGCTCTCCTTCTCTTCCCATCTCTCTAAAAATAAATAAATAAAATCTTTTTAAAAATACATAGATACTATGTTCATGTATAGGAAGACTTAACATCTTTAAAATGTCCATATTACCAAAAGCAGTCTACAGATTCAATGCAATTCCTATCAAGATACCAGTGGCATATTTCACAGAACTAGAACAAATATTCCAAAAATTTATATAGAACCACAAAAGATGCCAAATAGCAACAGCAATCTTGAGAGAGAAAAACAAAGTTGGAGGAATAATACTACTTGATACCAAACTATACTACAAAGGCTACAGTAATCAAAGCAGCATGGTACTGGTGTAAAAACAGACACATAGACCAATGGATCAGAATAGAGTACAGAAATAAACACACACCTTTATGGCCAATTAATATTTGACAAAGGAGGCAAAAACATACAACAGGGTAAAGTAATCTATTCAATAAATGTTGTTGGGAAAATTGGATAGGTACATAAAAAAAAAATGAAATCAGACCACTTTCTTATGCCACACAAGAATAAACTCAAATGGAATAAATACTTAAAAGTTAGACTCAAAACCATAAAAATCCTAGAAGAAAACATAGGCAGTAAAATCTCAGACATTTTACATAGCAATATTTTTTCTGATATATTGCTTTGGGCAAGGGCAAAAAATAAACAAATGGGACTACATCAAACTACAAAGTTTTTGCACAGCAAAAAATAAATAAATAAATAAACCCATCAACAAAATGAAATGACAACCCACTGAGTTGGTAAACATATTCATCATTGATATATCCCATAAGGGATTAATGTACAAAATTTATAAAGAACTTATACAACTCAGTATCAAAAAAACAAACAATTCAGTTAAAAAATGGGCAAAGGACCTGAATAGACACTTCTCCAAAGAAGACACACGGTTGACCAACAGAAGTATGAAAAGATGCTCAACATTACTAATCATCAAAGAAATGCTAATGAGATATCACCACAGGCCTGTCACAATAAATCAACAAACAACAAATGTTGGAGAGGATGTGGAGAAAAGGGAACCCTTGTGCACTGTTGGTGGGAGTGCAGATTGGTGCAGCCACTGTGGAAAGCAGTATGGAGATACTTCAAAAAATTAAAAATGGAACTGCCTTATGACCCAGCGATTCTACTTCTAGGAATACATTTGAAGAAACCCAAAACACTAGTTCAAAATAATATATGTACCTCTATGTTCACTGAAGCATTATTTACAATAGCCAAGATTTGGAAACAGCCCAAATATCCATCAGTAGATGAGTGGATAAAAAGCTGTGATATATTTACACAATGAAATAGTACTTGGCCTTAAAAAAGAAACCTTACCCTTTGTGATAGCATGAATGGACCTGGATAGCACTATGCTAAGTGAAATAAGCCAGTCAACGAAAGATAATTACTATAAGATTTCACTCATATGTGGAATCTAATAAACAAAATAAACTAAAAAACAAAATAGAAACAGACTCACAGATAGAGAACAGACTCATAGCTATAAGTGGGAGACATTGCAGGGCTGGGCAAAAAAGGTAAAGGGATTAAGCCCCCAAAAATAATAACCTCAAAGATACAGACAGTATGGTGATTGCCAGAGAAAAAGGAGGTGTGGGGGGAGGAAGAAGAGCGTCTGGGGGGATAAATGGTGATGGAAGGAGACTTGACTTGATAGATTAATGTACTGTAGAACTGAACACCTGAAACCTATATAATTTTATTGACCAATGTCACCCCAATAAATTCAATTTTTAAAAAAGGAATTCTTAGCAAGTACCTGTTGTTTTAACCCTGTACTAAGGGCTAGAGATATAATGAGGAAACAGGCACGGCCCCTGGCCTGTAAGAGTTTTAATCAGGGAAGAGACCATTAAGTAATAATTATTATAATAATACATAACATGTTTGAATGTATACTATAGGCCAGGCACTATTTTGTGCTTTCCACATATACTGCCTCATTTCATTCTCACAGTAACTCAGTGAGGCAGTTATTATTATTCTCCTCATTTTACAGATAGGAAACTGAGGCACAGAGGACTTAAGTAACTTGCCTAAGAGCACATAGCCAGTTAGTTGTAAATGTAAAGATTCAAACCCAGGTGCTTGACTAGAAAGCCTATATATATATTTTTATAATTTATTTTAATTGTTGTTCAAGTACAGTTCTCTGTCTTTTACTCCCATCCCAGCCCACCACCCCCAGTGCTCCCCACCTCCCTCCGATTTCCACCCCCCTTAGTTTTTGTCCATGTGTCCTTTATACTTGGAAAGCCTCTATTCGTAATACCTACCTATAAAACGACAATGGCAAGACAGTTCGGTGCATGTTCTGATGGAGGAAACTCAGAGGTAATAAAGGGTCTTACTGGGACAATTGGCCTTACAGAGTCACCCACATTATATGTAGTGAAGAGTGACTATCTAGAAGCTGGAAAGAACAGAAAAGTCAGAGGCAGCTGAGCATCAAGGACTGGGCTGCAATAGTTGATTTCCTCCAGAGACAGAAAGGCTCCAGTGAGAAAAGACAAGATGGTGACAAGAGTCACCATACTCTTCTGCTGTGACCAGGGCACCATCACCTCTGTTCTGCAGAATTTCCTCCATCATCTTACCAATCCTCATGACAGTCAAAGATGTCAGACAGAGCAGAGATTACTGATGCCACTAACGAATGAAGAAAATAAAACCAACAGAACAGCAATGGTTTGTACTAGGTGGCCCAGTAAGCTGGTGGCAGAAGAAAGTCAAGTTTCTTGACTTCTGCTCTTTCTAGTAGACTACTGTGACTCTAAATCACAAAAAGGAAAAATCTACAACACACATGGTACTGAGGAAGAATTAAAAACTCTAAATTTCTCTTTTCATCTTACCATCACTCCCATTCCCACTCCCCTGTCCACCCCACATCACAAACATACACAAAGTTCCTAAACCCCACTTACATATACCCATGCTCCCTTCGATGCCTCAAAGCCAGTGATTCGATCAGTGTGGTGATCAAAGACAAAGCCTTGGCTGCCATTAGACCCCGTGTCCTTAGGGAAACATTCCCATCCACCAACTCATTCTCAGCACACAAATCTTTAAATGGCAATTAAGGAAAAGGGGAACACTAAAAAAGGAATGGCAAGGGGAAAACACCCCAAGAGAGAAGAATATTTCATATCATCTTAAGTTCGTACAAAAAAAGACATCGAATTTGGCCCCAGCCTCAGGTTTACACACCAAATCAACTCAGTTGGGGTCTTTTTTAGAAAAGATTTTTTTAAATTCATTTTTAGAGAGAGGGGAAGAGAAGGAGAGAGAGGGAGAGAAATATCAGTGTTTGGTTGCCTCTCACATGCCCCCTACTGGGAACTGAACCAGTGACCCTTTGGTTTGCAGCCCTTGCTCAATTCACTGAGCTATACCAGCCAGGGGTCAGTTAGGGTCTTGATCTCCTAATAAGGAAAAGTACTGAAAATCCACCATTAACTCATCCATTCATTCATTCATTCTTTAATATTAATATTTATTTTGTATACAATTTACATGCTAGAGCCACACAATTAAAAAAAAAAAAAAACCTCTGCCTTCAAGAAGCTTACCTTTTATTTTGGTCTTCATTGTTAAAGATGAAGCCATTTTTTGATGAATTCATTTGCTTCTTTTGCTTATGTGAACTTTATATATATAATTTGTTTTCTTCAAGTCTTAATATTTTGACTATGGGAGATACATGGAGAGGAAGAATAAAGGGAAGTTGTGTTTGATTTTTGATATATTTTTCCATTTATTCCAGAAGATTTATTTTTATTTTTATGTTTGGGGGGAACCTTGATGTGGCATGTTGCTCCTTTGGAAAAAGCTATGTTCATCAGTAAATAATCTTTTAAAATTAAAACACAATAGCATTACAGGGGAAATAAAACCTACTAGTGGGGAAGATAGGTAATAATGATATAAGGAAAGACCTACAAACAAGGGGTATACCAAGTTCTGTGAAAGCATCATGATTAATTCTCCCTTAAGGGTCATGAAAAGCCTTCCTAGAGAAGCTGCTATTGGCTTGACCTTAGGTAATATGGAACATCTGAATGCCAGAATGCTGAGCCTGCACTAAAAGGGCTGGAGAAGTCTCTAAGGGTAGACTTAAGACTGCTGGGTTCCTAGCAGAAGAGTTGCCTTGGGATAAAAGAAATAAACTGTGGCCCTGGTTGTTTCAAAAGTGATATTATCCCTCCGGAGCACTTGCTCCAGGAAAGTCCATCAAACTCTGTAATAGACTTAGCTCTACCCTGCACTCAAACAGGACCGAAGCTCTGAGCAAAATAGAGACTTCTCCATCTCAGTCTCACACACTTCTACTTCCTGCTTTGCAAACTGGCCCCACAGCAGCCAGAACCACCTTATCTCACAAAGAGTTCAGCTAGTGATACTATCATTAATGGTCTTAATACTTAAAGCCAGCCAAAGTGAGAAACATTCCAGTTCTAAGGCAACTTTTAGTATTTTAAACTTGAGCTGGCCAAAGATAAAGACAAAAGCCCTCTGATGGTGCACAGAGTAAAGCAAACAGTTCCTGCCAAACCACAGTCCATTCAGTGGAAGCCCAAAATCAGCAGTCGGTATTCCCTGGAACCCTACCCACCTGTCACCAAACTCATGTTTCAGCTAGGCCCAGTCAAGGCACACAGCACAAGCAGCACTGGAAAGGAAGGTAGGGGAGCAGGTTCTTAGGCCCTTCCCTGAAGCTCTGTCCAAATAAGAGAGTAGCTACCTGCTGAGCCTCGCCCCTATGAGATTTGGAAATCTGCAAAGAAGTTGGCAATGCGCCACTCAAGCACCACAGACCACTCTTCTCAGGAAATGAGGACTACATATGCAGCCCACATAATGTGACTGCCACGTGTAGTCTAGGTATTACATAGCCATTTAAGGAGTACTACTCTGGGAAAAGGAAACTGTTTGAAGTTTGGCTGCTAAATTATACACTACACCCATTCTCACCTCCATGCCATCCTTCCGATGATCAAATCCTACCCTACCTTCCTCTGAGGTAGGCCTCCTACAGTTCTCAATAATTACCCAATTTTATTTGTGCAATGTTTATCCTCTCAAAAAATGCATAGCAATGCTTTTTCTAAGGCAGCGCTGTTTGCTGTGGTATTGCTGCATTTCCCTCACCTGAACTCAAGTTCTTTGCCAAAGCTGCCCAATTCCTACACTTCTGCCTATCCCTACCAGGAATTACCTCCAAATGCAACCAATATTATAATTCTGAGCTAACATAGACACACCCTATCTCAAGAGCCCATTGCCAATTCTCCTCCCCCTCAATCATCCCGCCTCCCAATCAGATCTTGTTTACCACCACTTGATGCAGGCCTCACCTTGCTCACCATGTTGATGATTCCTCATTACCTATAACAGAGGTTTTCAAAGTGCAGATGTCAATCTCTCGGTTAATGGATCAGCTTTTTCTTAAATAATCAAAGTCTGTCAGTAAGGACAGTTTTATAAAAGTTCTGTTTCATTTAAATAATAACAGCAGATACCACTTATGTAGCACTACAGGCCAAGCACTATTCTAAGCACTTTCTATTTGTTATAGCATTAATCCTCACAATAACCCTACACGTCTGTCATTATCATCATCCCCATTTTTTCAGATCAAAAACTAAGGCATGGTTCCCAAGACTAGAGGCTCTAGGAAACATAGCAGTGACTGAGACCAGACGCTGCAGGAACTGCAGCAGCACCCCAAGACCAGAGGTTTCAGGAACAGTGATGGTGCCTGTGACCAGGTGACACTGACAACAGCAAGGCACCAGTGACCTGGGAGGCACAAGCACTGGCAACAAACGCACCAGCAATGCCACTGGCAAGGGACAGGAAGATGGAAAGCACTAGCTATCAAACATAACTACAGGCAACTCAAAAAGGTGTTCACTACTTCAAATGGGCCGGAAGAGGATTACAGTAACACAGAATCACAAAAAAACAAAATGACAATTCTCCAGAAACTAAACCTAAATTCACAGAAGACTGTAATCTAATTGATACAGACTTCAAGTAGCTGTCATCTAAAAACTCAATGAGCTTCAAGAAAATTCAGAATGACAGTTCAATGAGCTCAGGAATAAGTCAATGAACAGAAAAAGTACTTTACCAGAGAGATTCAGGGGGAAAAAAAGCAGAAGTCCTGGAGCTGAAGAACTCAATAAATGAAATAAAGAATGCATTAGAAAGCAATGGAAATACAGCAGACCATATGGAAGGGAGAATTCACAAGCTCAAAGACAGAACTCTAGAAATGGTTGAAGAGAAGAGAGAACTAAGATCATAAAAAAATGAAAACACTCTATAAGAACTTTCCAACTCCATTAGAAAAAGCAACATTAGGATAATGGGTATCCTAGAAGGAGAAGAGAGGGAGAAGAGAGAAGAAAGCTTAAAGAAATAACAGAGGACTTCTCAAACCAGGGGAAAGAACTGTTTATATAAATCCATGAAGCGAAGGGATCACCTAATTATTTCAACACAAAAAGAACTTCTCCAAGATATATTATATTAAGCTTGTCAAAAGTCAGTGATAGCTCTGGCTGGTGTGGCTCAGTGGATTGGAAGCCAGCCTGCAAATCAAAGGGTCACGAGTTTGATACCCAGTCAGGGCACATGCCTGGGTTGCAGGCCAGGTCCCCAGGAGGGGGCACACAAGAAGCAACCACATATTGGTATTTGTCTCCCTTCCTTCCTCTCTCTCTAAAAAATAAATAAATAAAATCTTTTTTTAAAAAAAGTCAATAATAAATATGCCCTGGCTGGTCTGGCTCAGTGGACTGAGTGCCAACCTGCAAACCAAAGGCTGCTGGTTTGATTTCCAGTCAGGGCACATGCCTAGGTTGTGGGCCAGGTCCTCAGTTGGGGGCGTGTGAAAGGCAACTGATTGCTTCTCTCACACATTGATGTTTCTCTCCCTCTCTTTCTCCCTCCCTTCCCCTCTTTCTAAAAATAAATGAATAAAATCTTTCCAGAAAAAGTCAATGATAAATAATATTAAAATCAGCCAGGGGGAAAAAAAACTAGTTTTTTTTTTTTTTTTGGTAGTAACCTACAAAGCTATCCCCATTATGCTATCAGCAAAAATTCTATAGGCCAGGAGAGGGTGAAATGACATATTTGAAATATTGAAAGATAAATACCCCCAGCCAGAAATACTCTATCCAGCAGTTTTCCTCCAGATATGAAGGAAAAATAAAGGTTTTCCCTGACAAATAAGAGCTGAGGGATTTCACCACTAGGCCTGCCTTACAAGAAGTGTTTAAAGGAGCTCTTCTACCAAAAACAAATGAAAAATCAAAACCATACAAAACCTTGAGTACTATCATAAATGCACCAACAGAATCAGAAAGTTTCAAACCTATTTCAAATCAGGGTTTAGTGATTTCAAATCACTAAAATTTAGCACAAAGGTTAAAGGAAAAAAACATTAAAAATAACTATAGCTACTTCAGTTGGGCAACGAACTCACAACCTAAAAAGGGGCAATATGTAACAACAAAACCATATAAGGGGAAGAGGAAAAAGATGGAAACTGTGTAGGCAAATAAAATGCTATCCTCAGAAAAAGTGCTATTTTATCTATGAGACAGTTTTTTATAAACCACCTGGTAACCACAAAACAAAAATCTAGAGCAAAGACACAAAACATAAAAAAAATAAAATAAAACTGAGAAAAACATCACAGAAAACCACCAAACTAAAATAGCAGACAGAAACACGAGAAAAAAGAAATAACAGAACTATGGAGCAAACAGAAAACAATAGCAAAGTAAGCCCTCATATATCAATAATTACCCTAAATATAAATGAAATAAACTACCAATCAAAAGACAGAATGGATGGGTGGATTAAGGAACAAGACTCAACTATGTGCTGCCTGTAGAGATCCATCTCAACTCTAAAGACAAACATAGGCTCGCCCTGACCAGGTGGCTCAGTTAGTTGGAGCGTCATCCCGTACACCAAAAGGTTGCGGATTCGATTCCCAGTCAGAGCACATACCTAGGTTGCAGGTTGGATCCCTGGTCGGGGTGCATACAGGAAGCAATCAATTAATGTTTCTCTCTCACATCGATGTTTTTCTCTCTCTAAAAATAAATAATAAAATTTTAAAACACAATGACATATTACCTCACACTCATTAGAATGGCTATTATCAAATAGTCAAGACAAGTGTTGGAGAGGATGCAGAGAAAAGGGAACCCCAAAACATTGTTGGTGAGAATGCAAATTAGTATAGCCACTATGAAAAACAGTATGGAGATTCCTCAAAAAATTAAAAGTAGAACTACCACATGATCCACCTATTCCATGTCTGGGTATTTATCCAAAAAATATAAAAACACTAATTCAAAAAGATGTATAACTATGCAAACCTATACTCACTGCAGCATTGTGTCCAATAGCCAAGATGTAGAAACAACCTAAATGTCCACTGACAGATGAATGGATAAAGAAGATGTGGTGCATACATACAATGGAATACTACTCAGCCATAAAAAAGATGGGACCTACCATTTGCAAGATAGATGAACTTTGAGGGTATTATGCTAAGTGAAATAAGGCAGATGAAAAAAGATAAATACCATATGATTTCACCTACATGTATAACATTTAAACAGCAAAAAAAAAAAAAAAAAACCCTCTCAGAGATCAACGCATCTAATCGGTGGATGGCAAAATAGGAAAAGGGGGTCAACTGTATGTTGATGGATGGATACTACACTTTTGGTAGTAAGCACGATGTAATATATGCAGACGTTAAATTATTATTTTGCCCATGTGAAACTTATATGTTATTAACCAATATAAACTCGATTGGTTATATGTTATTAACCAATATAAACTCAAAAAAAAAAAAAAGAAAGAAACTAAGGCACAGAGAAGTAAAATAAGTTTAGGGATAGGCAGTCAGGCTCTAGAGTCCAAGCTCTTAGCTATTACACTACACTGCAGAGCTTTGTAGAGCTAAGAAGAGCTTTTTATATACATAATATGCACACCTGAATATAGGGCTTAAAAACACTTCCCATGTAACACCTCTTTTAAATAGAGTCCAAACTCCTGTGCCTTTAGCTTTACTTCTCACTGTTTCTACCATATACCCTCCACTCCCACCAGACTGACATATTTATGGGATCTGCCCCTTCCCATCCCCCTTCTTCTCATCACTGTTCTTCCCCTCTGCCTCTCCCCAAAAACCTAGTCACCTTTTAGGCTTAGCTCTTCTAGAGAGGGAATTATCATTGGTTTAATGGCTGCCATGTATTAGTCATGAGGCTGGGGCTTTACTTGTTACTTCATTTAATCCTCACAACCTGTGAGGCTATTCTAATGCCCATTTTACAGATAAGGAAAATGTAGCTCTGAGAGGTAACTTGTCAATGGCCCAGAGTTCTAAAGCACACTCTTATTCCACTACACCTTCTAAGCCCCTTATGACCTATTCCCCACATTGAAATATTTATATGTCTACTATTTGAATTTGCATTTTATTAAAAGCTGTCTCCAACCATTTTCCTGTTTAGGTACGAAGTCTGTTTGTAAAAAGTCTAGTCATTATTAATGTAACGAGAACAGTTTGCTCAACATCAATGTAAAACTAGCAGCCAAGGACGTGGACTGGAATGTGCATGCATGAACAATCACAGCTTCTCTGTTCTAGTCAGTGAAGGTGGTAGATACTGTTGAGTGATCATGTGTACTGTGTGACCCTTGCATTCAAAATGACTGAGCGAGTAGAGCAATGAATCTGCATCAAATTTTGTGTTAAGCTTGAACATTCCTCCACTGAAACTATTTGGATAAATCAAAAGGCTGCAGCTATGGGGAACTAGTGATTGGCAGCTTCATCACGACAACGCGCCTGATCGTGCAGCGTTTTTTGGTGAAACATCAAATTAACCAGGTGACTTAGCGCCCCCAACAGCCCAGTTTGGCACCCTGGGACTTCTGGCTTTTCCCAAAATTAAAGTCACCTTTGAAAGGGAAGAGATTTCAGACTGTCGATGAGATTGAGGAAACTATGACAGGGCAGGGCAGTTGATGGAGACTGGGAGGTCCCAAGGTGCCTGCTTTGAGGGGTACTAAGGTACCACTATCCAATATACAAGGTTTCTTGTATCTTGTATCTTCTTTAATAAATATCTCTATTTTTCATATTACATGTCTGGATACCTTCAGGACAGACCTTGTATGTACCTTGTCTCTCCAACTGCACTCAGTCTCTCAACCAAGAGCATCCCCTATAGCACCTAACAAATAGGCACACAGTGGCTGCAGAGTTTTACCAACTGGGCTTAGCTCGAAGAGAAACTGTTGTGTTCTGGGTAAAGCTGCTAAATACCTGTGCCTTAACCATACATAATTATTAATTTCTTCTAGAGCTAAGGAAAGAGTTCTCTTAACCAAGAAAAACACATAGTGAAGTCTATGAGTCACTCTTGTCAGCAATGATATAAAGATCCCAGAAAACAAGTAACAAAAAAAGAATTACAGTGGGTGGAGTGTGTTTTTCTCTTCCCTCTCTGTAGGGAACACAATTGAGATGATGTTCTCCAACGAATACACACAACTTCAGCTATAGAATGAGGGAATCCCAAAGAGAAGGTCAGCAAAAAACCAGCAAGTCCTAAAGTTGTTCACACAAAGCGCCCAGGAGGCTCAGGATAATATGGATGCAAAATACTAGTCAAGGAAACAGAATCTAGGCTCTAGTTCTTTTTCGTTTTCTTTTTTTTTTTAAGATTTTATTTATTTTTAGAGAGAGGAGACCGGAGGGAGACAGAGAAAAAAAACATCAATGTGAGAGAGAAACATCAATTAGATGCCTCTCGCACACCCCCAGCTGGGGACATGACCCTAAACCCAGTCATGCCCCCGATCAGGAAGCGAACTGGTGATCTTTCAGTTTGAGGAACAACGCCAAACCCACTGAGCCACACTCGTCAGGGCTACGCTTTAGTTCTGGTTCATTCATTTATTCAACAAATATTTATTGATAGTACTGAGGATACCAGTCAATCTAGTATATAATCCAGAGAGGCAAGTTACTTAATTTCTCTGAACCTCAATTTCTTCACCTCTAGAAAGGGCATAAAAAGTACTTAATTGTCCATATTGCAAGGTGTTGGGAGAGTCAAATGAGAAAAGGACAGATTAACATAATGGACAAAGTATAAAGCTGTATTTTTTAAAATTATTTTATTGTTGTTCAGTTACAATAGCTTTATTTTTTTAATTGTGGTAAAACATACAGAACATAAAAGACTGTTTTATAGCTGTATTTGTCTGGCCTAAAGGGAGAGCAGTGGTCGGGAGAAATGCAGAAATGAAATCAGTGGAAACCTCAACTTCATCACATTCACTCACTTTCCTGACCCCCTATTGGGCCTGTAAGATTTCCAGAAATCACAGCACAAACTCGGCTAACTCATCCTAACCCCCACCCATCTCTCATCTTTCTTCCAGCCCATCACCAGATAATTATGATGTCACTGCCTGTGTGTACACATATCCTCTGAGAGCCCCAGAATCAAGCAATATTTTAAAAGACAGACTTCATAGTCCAGCTTCCCTTTCTCACATTTTGTAGTATTAACCTCACTCATTCTGGATAGTGATCTTAACAAGAAATTCAGCATTTCCTTACACCAGCCCTAGGTAGCTCTGGTATCTGTTTAACAGTGGTGACATGAGATCTCTGCGTAGGCCCACTCCAAAGACCAGCAGTTCTAAAAGTTTCGAAAATCTTCCTGACTTCCAATCAAGATGGTGGCATAGGTAAATATGGCCCAGCTCCTTGCACAACCACATCAAAATTACAATTAAAATATAAAACAACCATCACTCAGAACCATCAGAAATCAAGTTGAATGGAAGTCTGACAACTACAGAATTCAAGAAACCACATCTATCCAGACTGGTAGGAGGGGTGGAGATGCAAAATGGGCTGGTCCCACATCCACACGTGGTAGATAAAAATTCGGAAGAAATACCTTGTGAGCAAGGAGTCCCAGCCCCACACCAAGCCCCCAGCTCAGGGTTCCAGTGCCAGGAAGATAAGTCTCCATAACTTCTGACTGAAAAACCAGTGAAGATAAGTGTTTGGCATCAAGGCGAAAGCTGGGGGACAGCTTTTTCCCAGACAGAAAGGGGATAGAGGCCAAATCCCTTTTCTGAATCCTTCCCCCAAGAGCCACAGATGTAGCAGGGGGATGCCACATCTGCGACTTCATCAACCTGGCTACCATTGTTTGCCCCACCCTGGAGATCCCCTGAGACTTTGTCCCACCCAACTTAAAGGCCCACCCAAGATACAAATGGCTGGTCTTGACTCATGCTTCACAACTTCCTAAATCCTCTCAAATAAGTAACAGCTGGCCAGTCTCATCAAGCCCCAGGTCCCCAGGCCCCACACCTCTTGCTAAGTGGTACCATGCCTGGCACTAGAAACAGCCAGTCTCAATTCACAGCCTGACTTTACCTGGGAATCTCCAACCCTACAAGTAGCACAAGTAGCAGCCATCTCAGATTGCTATATAGCTTAGGCAGGGTGGCCCAGGTCAAAAATGGGGGCTGACCTTGGCCTGCACCAAATGGGAAACCCCAGGGCCTGCACACCCAATAGACAGCTACAGACCACAGTGGAGCACCACCACCCTGCCCCTGCACAGCTGACCCTTCACAGAGGGCAGAGGTTGGTGGTAAGTGGTCACAGCCAGTCCTTACAACTGACTCGCCTGGGTAAATTCCTCCCATTGATATGCTAATAGCAACCAAGTCCCACACAAAGGGTGTACCTCAAGTACCCAGCATGGGTGAAGGGGAGCTGTACCACTGAGCCCTATAGAACACTTATTACATTAGGCCACATGACCAAGACAGGGAGTCATAGCAGCTCTACCTAATACATAGAAACAAACACAGGAAGACTGCCAAAACAAGGAGACAAAGAAACATGGTCAAAATGAAAGAACATATCAAAACTCCAGAAAAAGAACTAAACAAAATAGAGATAAGCAATCTATAAGATGCAGAGTTCAAAACACTGGTTATAAGGATGCTCAAGGAACTCAGTGAGGACTTCAACAGCATTAAAAAAGATCCAGTCAGAAACAAAGGATAACTAATTAACATAAAGAACAATTTACAGGAAGACAACAGTAAGAGTGGATAAAGCTGAGAATCAAATCAATGATTTGGAACATAAGGAAAAAAAACAACCAACCAAAACAAGAAGAAAAAAGAATCCAAAAGAAAGAGAACAGTACAAGCAGCCTCTGGGGCAACTTCAAGAGGTCCAACATTTGCCTCATAGGGGTGTCAGAAGGAGTAGAGAAAGAATAAGAAATTGGAAATCTATTAGAAAAAATAAGAAAAGAAAACTTCCCGGATTTGGTGAAGGAAATAGACATACAAGTCCAGGAAGCACCCAGAGTCCCAAACAAAATGGATGCAAAGAGGCCCACTCCAAGACACAGCATAATGAAAATGACGAAGGTTAAAGATAAAGAGAAAATCTTAAAAGCAGCAAGAGAAAAGAAGTTACTTATCTACAGGGGAGTTACCATAAGACTGTCAACTGATTTCTCAAAAGAAACTCTGCAGGCTAGAAGGGATTAGCAAGAAATGTTCAAAGTCATGAAAAGCCAGGACCTACTGCCAAGACTTCTTTACCCAGCAAAGCTGTCATTTAGAATCAAAGGGCAGATAAAGAGCTTCCCAGATAAGAAAAAACCAAAGGAGTCATCATCACCAAACCATTATTATAGAAAATGTTAAAGGGACTTATTTACAAAAAAGAAAAAGATCAAAACTGTGAACAATAAAATGGCAATAAATACAAATCTAACAATTGAATCTAAAAAAACAAACTAAGTAAACAAGAAGAACAGAGACAGAACCATAGATATGAAGAGCATTTTGATGGTTGCCAAATGGGAGGAAGGGTGTAGGGGAATGGGTGAAAAGGTGAGGGGATTAAGAAGTACAAATAGGTAGTTACAGAATAGCCCTGGGGATGTACAGTACAGTATAGGAAATGGAGTAGCCAAAGAACTTATACACATGACCCGTGGACATGAACAGTGGTGTGGGCATTGCCTGAGGGAGTGGGGAGTGCTGGCTGGTGGGAGGTAAAGGAGGAAAATTGGGACAACTGTAATAGCATAATCAATAAAATATAATTTTTAAAAAAATCTTCCTTGTTCAGTTGGGGACCAGGTTAAACAACTGATATTTAGTTAGAGAAATTGCCATTTTAAAGTTTATTGTTTTGAGGGGCCCCCTTTAACTATATAAATATAAAACAGGTAGACGCACTTTACCCTTGGGGAAGAGCATATACATGATCTTTTGTGACTTGACAAAGACTGTTCTCAATAGCCCAGAAATAAACCCAAGTCTCTACAGTCAGTTAATATGTGACAAAGGGGGCAACACCATAAAATGGAGTAAAAATAGTCTCTTCAACAAATGGTGTTGGGAGAACTGGACAGCTACGTGCAAAAAAATGAA
>PVKM010026840.1:0-18765 GCA_004027735.1 Carollia perspicillata | reverse complement strand
AGTCACGGTGCTGAACTCGTCGGACCCCGAGTGGATAAAGGGAAGAACCTGGGGATTAAGATTGTATGTCTCAGGAACAGATCCTGGCACTTTGTTCACTGTTAAAAGATCACCCACCCCCGCAGGAAGGCGAGGAGAGACCTTCCCTGCAGAGGCAGCCCCTCCAAGAGGCCAAGTTAGAAACCAGGGACTCTCTCCCCATGGGAGCAGGGGCCCTGGAGCTATTGAGTAAGATTTTCCCCTTCTTTAATGAAAGCCGGCCTAACCTCACTGAATCCTGCTGGCTGTGTTTAAGTCCCAGACCGCCGTTCTATGTAGGATTGGGGGCAAACACCTCCACAGGAAGTGAGACGACACCGACTCAGGCAGTCCTTAGTAATTGACAAGGAGCAAGAAAAAGGTTTCTAACCTTGTTAGAAACAAGGTTCTAACTTTTATCAGGGAAAGAATTGAGGTAGTAAAATGGATGGTTCTCTCTCAACCCTACACTGTCCTTCCTCAGGATGACGTTGGGACAAGGGTCTGACCCAGTCCAAAGAAAAGGGGGGAATGTGGGATCTGAACATTTAGAGAAGAAAAATGTCTGAGGTAGACAAAGCTCTAACCTCAAGAAACAAGGAAGTCAGAGGCAACAAGTAGAGAGGAAGAGCTCTCTCTCTCTATATATATAAAAAAAACACACAAAGTGCTACTCTCTATATATAAAAAAAAAAAAACACACAAAGTGCTAAGTAAGCGAGGCAGAACCGCCAGATTCTAGTCTAAGAGGTTGTTTAAATTTTGAAAATTTTCCATTCCCCAAAGCCTTGTTGGTTAATCTGCCCTACACCCCGCTTTATAGCCAATCGCTAACAGCCACTTCTGCTTCTGGAGAATTGCCTGCTTGCTTGCTTGCTCGCTGCTGTAAAACCCTGAGGCTGATAGTGCAGCGCAGGACTTTCAATTGTGCAGCTCGAAAGAGCGTTGTGTCTCAGGACACCTTGGGAGAGTTCGCCCCTGCGCAGGTTAAACTTGGCCAATAAAGTAACATTTTTAAAACCCCGAAAGTCTCTGACGTCTGTTCTCACCAGTAGTGGACGCGACATTTCACACCAGACCCCTCCTTGGCTCTCCTGGGCCTGGCCCCACCCCCACCCCTCTTCAGTCCACTTCCTCCCGTCGGTTGGCCCCGCCCTTCCTGTAGTCTTCACTCTCCCTCCTTTCTCTTCTGTTCCCACCTTTCGCCTCCTTCCCCCTCCTCGTCTTTTCCAGGACACTCGCTACACACACACACACAGTGTTTTTCAGACAATTCAGCCTTTTATTTTTGAAAATAATTCTGCAGCTTCAACTTTCTTCCATGAACTGAGGTCAGGCAAGACACAAAAACACGGACAGTGTTCTCCAACCCTCCATTTGCATCCCACAGCGACTGGACCCAGGCGTGGGGGAGGTGGGGGTGGGGAGGGAGGCTGGGCCACCCTGCCTCATCCCAGGCCTCTGGGAGCCAAGACCTAAGGCAGGAGCCTGTGCAGCAGACCCCAGGGAGAAGGACAAGGGGCCAACCTCTCTTCCTCCAGGCCAGCCCAGAAACTGCCTAGAGTGGCGGGAAAGTGATCAGCTTTAGAAAGGACAGGGTCTGGGGTCAGGGCAGAGCCTGTCTTTGTGGCCGGGCAGGGGAGGGTGCCCTCGCACACCAAGGCTCTCCCTGCACTGCCAGAGGTGAGCTGAGGCGCGCTCTCGCTTTCCCCCTTCGACTTCTCCTCTGAGAACCCTGAACTGTTGGGCTGTGGGGATGGAAGAGCCGTGAGGAGGTCAGGGACCCGGAGAGAGGAAGAGGGAACACAGGTGGGAGGCAGAGGCCCTGACAACCCAGCAGCTCCACCCAGACCCTGATGATAACACCCCTTTGGTTAGTCTGATTTCGGCCACAAGTATGTCCCCTTCTCACAAAACCCAGCTCCCCCTCCAATGGGGGGGACGGGTCAGGTACAAGAGGGGGCTCATACCCTGGCCGTAAGGGCCAGCACCGGGACTAGAGGCCTCGTCAACAGCACGGAAGCTGCCGACCTCTGCAGACGCCCGGGGAGGACGACACCTGGCACACAGACGCCTGGGGCCCCAGGGAGCCCAAGTCTCTCCCGACGAGAGTGACCTCCTGCATAATACCCCCAACATACTGCGGAAGTTTCCCTGATTTGACCATCTTGAGAATAGAATAATCTTCACCTTGTCATCTGTGCACTTGAATGCCACTCAAGAAATTTAAAAAAATAATAATAAAAAGATAAATGGACCCAAGAGAGAAACAGAGAGGACGATGTAGACCCCTGGCGGGATCCGTGGTCCTCTCAGCGCGGGAGGCGGTAACGGCGGGGCCAGGAGGGACAGGCAGGCAGCTAATTCCAGCTGGGATCGTAGCCACCCCAGGTCTCCGGGGGCGCCAGATGGACACGGCGGCCCCGGAACAGAAAGCTGACGATGCCCCTGTAGCCCGCCCTGGGGACCCCCGACTTGAGGTCGTCCATGACTCCCAGGGCCTTGGCAAAGGCTTTGAAGCTGTCCCTGCCGGTGTACTGCACCCGCACCTCCCCCAGCTCGTTCTGCTCACTGGTCCTCACTTTCTCCACCTGCAGGAGGGGGGCACCGTAGACGCGGGCCAGGAAGTCCCTGTCGTAGGCCTCCTGCCGCAGGTAGGACAGGTCCAGCTGGGTGAAGGGCACGAAGTGCTGGTTCAGTTTGATGAACTTGAGATGCTGGTCGAAGAACTGCCCATGGCTCACACCCTTGCGGCCAAAGGTCATGGTTCTGGAGATCTCGGGCCGCACGCAGGCCCGGCCCTGCCGCTGCTCGGGCCGCCGCATCCAGTCGTCCCAGAAAGCCTTGGGCCACTTGGGTTCCAGCTCGGCCCACAGCTCGGCCAGCAGCAGCCAGCCCAGGCCGGGGAAGAAGTCGGTGCGGTAGAGCAGCTCCGGCTTGCTCGCGTCCACCATCTGCTCCTTGCCGTTGTCGTTCCAAGCCGACACGCACCAGAGCGAGGGGTCGGCCCTCAGCAGCGGGTAGGTGGCCTGGAAGTACTCAAAGAAGTCTGGGGCCACCTCCAGGTCATCCTCCACCACCACCACCGCAGGGAACTTGAACCTGTGGAAGACCTGGCCCAGCGCCCAGCGGTAGTGGCGCGCAATCTTGTAGTAGCCCTGGAACTTGCGGTGGTCGGGCGGCACCGGGATGGTGCTCAGGTCCGGCTGTCGGATGTGCGTGAGGGCGCTGCCGTAGGAGGCGATCACCTGAGCCGTCTCCTCGTGCCCGCAGTCCTGGCTGACGATGATGGGGAAGCGCTCGGCTGAGGGCCGATAGTGCAGCAGCTTGTCCAGGCAGCGCCGGACAGTGCTGCGGTCACAGGCGATGACCAGGATGGGGATCACGGCTGGCGGTGAGGTCGCACGTGCGTGGGGCAGTGCCGGGGGCGCCGCAGTGGGCGCCCTCCACCGCTGGCCGCGCCGCACATGGTAGTCCCAGATCTGCTGCAGCAGCCCCCGCTGCCGCTCCAGCTCCACCTCGGTGTCCTGGGCCAGGCGGATCACCTCGCGCGTGAGCCCGGCGGGGTCGTCATCCAGCGCGCTGTCGGAGGGCAGCTTGCTGGGCGCAGGGCGGGTCCAGAAGAAGAGCAGCAGCAGGGCGTTCCAGGCCACGAACAGGACGGCGCCCCACAGCACGAGCCCTGCGGACTGCTTCTTCAGCATCCTGGCCCCCACGGGGGAAGGTGCCAGGGGGGCTCCAAGCTGCCCTGCTGGCCAGGCTCACTTCCCGCAGTTCTAGGGGTGTCCTCTGGGCTTTGGGATCAGGAAGCAGCCATGCACCTAGGAGAGAAGAGAGAAAGACAACCCTCATCACGAAGGCGTGGGTGGCCCTGGGGTGCAGGGTGTGGTGGGGGTGCAGCAGCAGCAAGAAAGTGCAGAAGGACAGGGGCCCGGAAGAAGCTGCAGGACCCGGAGGAGGGAGATGCCCCCCCCCAGTCTGGGCGGTCATCTGAGTGGGAGGGGGCGGGGCAACGCGCCTCCCACCCCAAAGTGAGTTCGGGAGTCCTCAGAAAACCAATACATGTTTAGAGGGGAAGGGCAGTGATGTTGCTGAGAGAGAAGGAGCAAAGGAACCCCACCGCCCCTTCCCCTCCTGACCGATTTCACTTCCCATTTTCTAGCCAAAGCTGGAGGTGGGGGTGGGGCCAGATGAGACCATCTGTCTTCCATCAGCATATCAAACTGCTCAAAGATTACTGAATTAAAAGGTCAGCTATCACACGTCAGGCCTAAAGCCAGTACCTCACCCAGTAAGGAAGCACCAGAGGAGGCGTTCCCACAGAAGTCAGGAGCAAAGCCCAGCGCCCACCATCTGCACAGAGGGGTCAGCCAGCACAACTAGAACACGGGACGTAACTGAAGGAGGGAGCGAGATGGGGGCCGACGGTCCCCATCTGCCGAGCCTGGGAGAACAAACACACGTGGGAATTCTGGGAGAGCGCGTGGTGAGGCACAACCCAAACAATCAACTGGCCGAGGTGGCAGAACGTAAGAATCAACCTGCAACGATCAACAGCCCTCAAAACCACAAACAGCTCATCAGAAAAAAACAGACGAGAAAACCCTATTTCGACCACCATGAAAATGGTAAACTACTTAGGCATACACTTAACGAGAAGTATTCGAAACCTCTATGAACAAAACTAATTCCTGAAAGACACGAAAGACTTGAAAAATCCCTTGTTCTTACGTAGGACACCTCAGCATAACGAAGGCTCTCCGTGAAAATACCTGTTCATGAAGCTGGACAAACCGACGCCGAGGTTCACGTGACCAAACACGCCTGCACGAACATCCATGAAGACAACGGGCAGGGCTGAGGGGCTCGCACGATCGGGCACGGAGACGCTACGCACTGCAAAGCCTCTGCGGCTGAAGCCTGTGTGGTGCCGGCACAGAAATAAACAGATCGTTCGAGGGACTAGAATTGAAAACTCCAGAAACAGACCCAGCTGCACACAGAGATCTCCTATATGGTAAAGGTAATATTTGGAAATCTTGGGGTGAAATATCGCCTTAGTAATAGTGTTATAACAACTGTCTATTTGGAAAAAGTAAATAAAATTAGATCTGTACGCAAGAGTAGCTTCTAAGTGGCTCAGGGATCAAAGTATAAAAAATAAACCCATACGAGCGCTGGCAGAAACCAAGGGTCAACCCCTCTCTAACTCAGGAACAGGGGAAGCCTTTCAGAGCACGCTCAAAATCCAGACCCCGTAACACATAGAATCCGTTTCCATTTCTCTGGGGTGTCCATCTAGAAGTGGATTTGCTAAAAACAAGTAAGTCAAGTAAAAAGTCAAGTGACAAACTGGGAGAGAATATTTGCAACATAAATCACAAATAAAGAGTTAATACCCAATAGACAAAGAACTTTTAAAAAAGGGACAAAAAAGAGACAAAAGGCCAAAAATCCTTTTCTAAAAAACAAAGGCAAAGGGACTAAAATGGTCCTTAGACGTACGGAAAGATGTTCCACTTCACTCATAAGAAAAACGTAAATTAAAACCATCATCCAGCAGACTAATAAAAATGCAAGGACTGACCCTTCCATCCTCTTCACAGCGGCCATCAAAGAAAGGTTCTTAATTTTGAGGACGTCCAATTATCGTGGGTTTTTTCTTTTATGAATCATGCACTGAATCTAAAAAATCTTTGCCTAACCCCAAACCAGAAAGATTCTTCTGTTTTCTTTTTTAAAAATCTTCACTCAAGAACCTGTTTATTGGTTTGAGAGGGAGAGAGAGAAACATCAACATGAGAGAGAAACAGCTATCGACTGCCTCTTGTACACGCCCGGACCGGGTATCGAACCGGCAGTCCAGGTCCGTGTCCTGACCAGGGATCAGCCCAAGCCTTTTCTGGGGTATGGGGCGACACTCCAACTGAGCCACCCAGTCAGGGCCCTGTTTGCTTTTTTAATGTTCTAGTTTCAGGTTTAACGTCAAGAGGTTTACAATTCATGCTGAGTTAATCTTTGTATTTGGTGTGAGGTATGGAACTAATGTCCTTTCGCAGCAGTTTGTCAAAATGCTAAATAGACAGTCACCACATGGCCCAGCAAATCCGCTCCTACATACACACCCCGGAGAAATGAAAACACGTGCCCGTACAAAAACCTACATGGAATGTTTACAGCCGATTTACTCACAATCGCCAAGATCCGGAAACCACCCAAAGGTCCATCAACAGGGAATACAAAAGCCCAGCTGTGACTTCCCCACAGAATGGAGTCACACCCAGCAGTAAGCAGGAAGAACCTGCTGACGTGTACGCACAGGACGTGTGGATGAACCTCAAGTCAGCGTGACGTGAAAGGCCACGGGAAAGCACGCAGTGCGACTCCACTCACACACACGTCGGGAAAATACAGAGCACCCCACAGTGACAGAAAGCGCGCCAGCCTGGGGGTGGGCTGCCGAGGAGGACAGCCGGGCGGCCCCACAGAAGGGCCCGAGAGACTTCGGGGCGCGGGGGGGGGGGGGCTGTGTTTCGTGGGCAAACCCCTATGTCCAGACTCACCACATCGTACTTCTAAATACAAACATCTTACTTCCTAGCCTTTTGGCTAAGGCCAAGTGTAAACATGTCCCATTTCCTGTACGTCAATCATACCTCAATGAAACTGTTTTCTGTGAAGCCATTACTGGGTCCAGTGACAAAGTGCAACGGGGGGTGAGGGGGGCAAAAGCAGGTTCACGATCGTGAGCACGTGAGCACGGCAGACGCAGAGTTTGTTCTTGCGTTACCTGCGAATTACTGTACTGTTTTCCATACAAGGCACCACGAACCTCCTTTGCCCCACCCCGCGCAGGCAGTCAAGTGTCACCGGCGTGCAACCGCCGGCCACACGCGGTGTGCTGACACGGGCTGAAGCGGTCAGGGGTGGGGGCCGCGAGAGAGGTGGCTCAGAACCCACACGGTTCGGGGCAAAAACACTGCGTGTGTGTACAGGAACAGGCAGCGCACACGGCGCCAACCGTTAACAGAAAATGAATCTCGAGTGAAGGATGGGTGTGTCCTCACACCATTTCGATTCTTGCAATTTTCGTCAATCACCAGCCACCAGGCTCTGGGAAGGGGCAGGGCCACGCACCAGCGAGGAAAAGCAAGGGCTCACCAGCCTGTCACTCTGCCCGACTCTGTTACCTTGAGGGATCCCATGTGCGATCCTCTCCCCGGCCTTCCTGCCTCTGCTCTCGCCACCCTATGCACCCCAAACCTTCAGGCATGTGCCCCCCCATGCCAGCTGCTCTGCCTCCCAGCCCTGTTCTCCAATCCCCACCACGGCCTTCGTCCCAGATACAAATCTCTGCGCTCCTGGGCTCACAAGCTGGCAGACCCACTCTGTCCCCTCCTGGGGAGACCCCCGGCGCCTGCCGACACCACCACCTGTCGTTCCTCCCAGACACCACCCACCATCCACCACCCACCATCCACGGCCTGCAACTCTTCTCAGAACCTGGAGTCGCTTTGGTTTTCCGGTGTCACTGACTTCCCACTTTGTCAGTGACCGCGCACCATCCAGGGCTCCCTGGAAGGAAGACGAGTGGATTCCAGGATCTCCCTCCCCTCCTGCAGGATGCGGTCCATGTTCCGATGCTCAGCAGCTGTCTCCCGAAGGCCCCCCCTGGGGCCGGCGTCTCCGCAAGTCTGGGAACATGGGAGAGGCCCACGGCCCAACCGGGCCTCCGCCCTCGCACTGGGGCCCTTGTTCTCCAGCCCTGACCCTTTGTGACCCTTTGCTGTAATGCCCCAACCAGAACTTGTTCCTTTTGCCAAAAGGGATGTGACACACCCACCCGCAGGCCCTATAGCTTCTCCACTCAGCCCGTCCCCTGTCCCACGGCCGCCCAGAGCCAGAGTGCGCTCAGTCTTTGGAGTCTGCCACACGTACAAGCAGGAGCGCACACTCTCTGGTAGCTGGCTGTGCCCGAGAGAAGCGAGCCCAGAAGCCGGGGTGGGGCGGGCCGAGGCCACGTGCCCCTCCAGAGTGGGAATGTGGGGAGGACAGGTTGGAAGAAGGCAAGCCAGACAGCCTGGGGCACTGTGTGGCACTGCCCTACGTTTCCTCAAATCTCTGGGACTCTGTGTTCTCACTTCATCAAATACCTCAAGGGGTTGCTGTGAGGACTGGGTGAGATGACCCATGTCAGACGTTCAGAACAGTGCTGGACACGTGACAACAGAAACACCAGCCAGTCACTCATTTGTCCCCTTTCTGCTGGCTGTCCCTGCTCCACTCTACAGGATTCCTTCCAGGCCCCAAATACGCACACCCGCCTCAGGGTCTTTGCATGGGCCTGCAGCCTGCTGTGCTGACTCACATCTCAAGACTGGGCGAGGTCCGCCTGTCCTTCAAACATCGGCACTGCACCGCCTGCTCAACTCCACATCCGGCGAACCTCCTCCAGGCTGCAAGCTCCTTGAGGACGGGGACTGGAGGCCCCAGCGGGGTGGGGGGTCCAGCTGCTGTGCTGGGACCCTCGACGTTCCAGAGATCGGCCTGTGACCTAAAACCTGGCTTCGGTGGGGAAGCCACACACCCACAGTCCCTTAACGGCAAACCCCATGTCCAAAAAGAGCTGAAAAACAGAAGTTTTCTACACTCAGTTGGCAGTAAAATGTGCCTTAAATTCATGTGGTGAAATCTGATCTTATCCAGTGTGAGGCTATTTATAGTGTTTATTTATTCCACTTAGTGTGACTATTCATACATTTTGCTACAGGAATAAATATGGTGGATTATGGTGTGCTGCTCCAGACCGTACGCTACATCATAAATGCACCAAATTATCTTTTTTTTTAAATAAAAAATTCTAAATTTTGAAACACACCCAGCTTCAAGAATTTCAGAATTAAGAAAATGGAAGACAGTTATTCAAAGCCATCATCCCATTATCGAGCCTGAATTCTCTGTCCTTATTATAAAATATTATTTTAAGCCTGAATCGTTGAGAGCGCCCTGCCTGCAGAATGAAACTCAAACCCAGGGCACACAAACCGTCTGCACAACAAACCGACTCTGATGTCCCTTTCCAAACTCACTTCACCCCCAGCCCCCGCCCCACTGGCCCCGATCGCTGGCCTCACAGGCCACTTACGTCGCCATCAGCACACTGGTCCCTGTCACGTCTGTGCCCTCACTCACACATCCCTCAGAGCCCAGTCCAGGCGAGTCCTTCTGGGACACCCCTGGCAGAGGTGGGCATTCCTGCAGCTGCAGGCCCACCACACTCTCCACGCTGCCTGCCTCTGCCCTCCACACTGCGACAGAACCTGGGCCGTGCCTTAGGCTCTCACCTTGCTCCTTAGGGAAAAGGCTCCATGGCCTCAAGCCTATCACATGGTCGGAAGAGGACTGACCGCATTATTAACTAAACCATAGTGCGACAAGACCAAACCAGCAGCATGGCAGTGAAGGATGACAGTTTCCAAAGGTGATCACCCTAAGCCCTAGGCCACAGGCTCTTCTTAAAAAGTGACACGAGTCCCCCTCCAGAGGTGGGGAGGGTGGGTTCTACGCCCCCTCTCTTTGACTTGTGACTTGTGAAACCAGCTCGTGGAAGGCAATGAGGTTCCCATCTGGTGTTCCTGAGATGCTCGCTCTTGGACCCCAACGCAGAGGAAGGCCCGGCCACAGGGGTGGGACCCGTGTAGGTATCCCGGTTGACAACCCCGCCACGGTCCCAGTTCACACACAGCTCCGACCCCGACACACGGAGGAAGGCTTCTGGGCGGCCCCAGCTCGGCCACATTGGACTGTACCTGCACAAAGGCCAGGTGTGTGACCCACGCAGGGGGTCGGGAATGAAATGATTCTGTGGTTTGAAGCCACAGAGTGTTGGGGGATTCATTGGAAGGCAGTGAGTACCTGAAACAACGAGTGAACAGAATCTACGCAGCCTTGACAAGCAGGGCGAGAGGTCTCTGTGCTCAGGCCGCCGGCCCCAACTCGGACAGCCCGAATCTGCTCACCTGCTCCTCACCAGCCATCCACCGCCGATAACGGAAACGCTGGCTCACAGCAGCAGCGACCCCATGTCCCCTCTCTGTGCCCACAACATCTGAGACCTTGGCTGGAACGCTTGAAAGCTGGGGGATGGGCTCCCTGCAACGCTTACTGTCTCGCAGGTGGGAGTGCTGGATGGAACCCTCCACGTGGCCCGGGCTCCCTCTGCACAAGACGGGCTGGGGCCAACGGGGAGGTCCCGAGAAAGGCAGCAAGCCAAGCACCCTTTCCACGGCCCAGCCTTGGCTCCCGTCTGCCTCCCGCACAGTCCGGGGAGAGAGCCACAAACCCCACCACTGGGTGGGAGGAGGACAACGTCCAGTTGTGACAGCACATGGAGTGGGATACTTACGAGTATGACATGCTGGGCAAATACAGTCTGCCACGCCTTCCTTTTCTAAACTAGATCAACAGTCCATAGCCCTGACCCAAGCCTCTCATGTTCTATTAATGACATCTGTCTGCAAGGCACAGACTCAAAGCTGGCTTTGACTTGCTTGAGTTTTCGCAACTCCTTGAGGGAAGTGAGACACAGCTGGTCCCCCCCCACCACCAAGCACGAAGACACCTGCACCGCTGAGGGTGACTTTTTAGTGTATAAACCCTCAGCCAAAGCCCAGGAGGCACTGGGCAGGCGCACCCTTCCATGGGTCTCTGTTTCTCCATCTGGGCGCAGCCCATCCAGGAGCTGAGGCCCCTTTCTAACCCTCCGGTTCCACGGCATTCTGCAGCCAGTCCCGCTCGCTGGTAAAAATGTTTCTTAAACAGCAAGTGAACAGATAGTCACCCTCCCATCTTGAGAGATGGGAGGCATATTTAGCTTTTAATTTAGCAATAATGGAGAAGGCATATTTAGCTTTTGAAAAGTGTGGGAATTGAAGGAATATTGACAGACGTTCCCTTCTATCTCTGCCTGGGGTAGTGTTTTAGAAACTATCTCTGCCTGGCGTCGTGTATTCAGAAAGTGTAGAACATGGCACAGGTGATGGGGACCCCAACTGAGTGACTGTCTTGTTCTCTGCTAGACCTCCACCAGTCTCCTGTATCACGTGCCAGGCTCCACAGTTTCAGGAGGATGGAAGAACTGAGAGGGAGTCCCAGAGGGTACACTAAATAATTCAAGGGCTAGAGAATGAGACCTAGGATAGAAGGGGTGCAGGCTGTTCACCCTGGAGAAGAAAAGGCGAGGTGGGAGCATGACGCTAACTCAGCAGAAGTGTGAAGCCTGGGATCCGGGCACCACCCCGCACACCAGCAAACCAGGTGAGCCAGGGCAAGTCACCTGACCCCCTGGAGACCTGGTTCCCTCATCTGAACAGGAGAGGGTTGGCCTGGATCACTGTCAAGGTCCCTGGTCTCTGATGACAAAGAGGATAACAGTTTCCCCAATGTCCCAAGCAAGAAATGAGTTTAACCTGTCACATAAGCCACGGAGGTGAGACATACTAGGATGCTTTCTACCTGTGAGAAGAAGGCCCTGGCTGGTGTGGCTCAGTGGATTGAGCACTAGCCTGAGAAACAAAGGGTCTCGGGTTCCATTCCCAGTCAGGGCACATGCCTGAGTTTCCAGCCAGGACCCCAGTGGGGGGTTGGGGGGGGGGCCTGTGCCAGAGGCAACCACACACTGATGTCCCCCCCCCTTCCCCCCTCTCTAAAAATAAGTAAGTAAAAAACGCTTTTAACTATGAGGATGACACAGGAACAGGGATGCAGGAGAGTCGAACAGGGTCAAGCAGCACTGTCCACCATGGGAGGCAGGGCCCAGAGGACATGGGCATCTGGGAGGAAGGGCCGCGTGTTCTGCAAGTACAGTACTATGAGGGCCAGGAAAGAGAGCTGGACAACCTATCAGCCAGCACTGTTCTACAGCCGAGATTTTCACCCGGTGCGCAGCCCAGCGTGCTTCAAGAATTTATAGAACATGCAATACCTGACTGTTTGGTCAGGGGCACTGACCTCTTTTCCCTTCCATTGTCCAATAAAATAATGACAACAGCCAACACAACAAGGGCTATTCAGTGTGATTGAATCGAAGTTACACCTACTTTTGGGTCAGACTGGCAAATATGTATTGTTTGAGGTGCTGCAGAATTTTAGTAGTCAGTTTATGTGTGCCATGAGATGAAAAAGTTTGAAAATCGTTGTTCTAAGGCAAAGACTAATTAATACAGCACAGGGGAAAGAAAGGGTTAGCCACGGTGGAGCCTCCCGGGCTTCACCAGCCTGCCCCAGTCCCCCTGCTCCACGGTTCACGAGATGGGGACCTTGCAGGTCTCAGGGACCCCTACTCCACACACGTTAGCAAGCAGGGAAAAAGTTTTCTTGCCACTCCACATATTTTCACATTAAGTTAATTATGCTTCACAGCTGCGGAGAAAGAACCTCTATAACTCGTGGAAAGGCCGCTGGGGTGGGTTTGGGGAAAGGCCACCGCCCATTCCGGCCGCCAACCCTTCCAGCGACCCCCCTCCGGCCCGCACCCAGGACGCCCGCGTCGGAGTTTCCCAGCTGCGCCGTCCCTCCCTCCCTGCCACAGCTGGAGGCCCGGGGTTCCCGCCGCGGGACGCGGGCGCCACTTCCCAGCTCCCGAGGGGGCAGGGGCGGGAACCGGGCGCCTCAGGCCAGACCCCTCCGGCGGGGGCTCGAGGGCACCGGACTGCCGCGGGGCCTCTCTTACTCGGACCTCGTCCCCACCCGGGGACAAGCCCCCAAGATGCCGAACGCCGGCTTCCCCGGGCCCCTACTCACCCGGTCTCCCCAACTTCCCGGCTCTGAACTTGGCCCGCCTCGGGGCGCGAGGAGCAAGCCTGGTGCTCCGTCCCTGGAGCTCGCGCGGCCGCCGGCGCCTTCCGCCTGGCCGGCCCTCCCCGCGGCGCGCCGGGGCCGGGCGGGCAACGTGGCCCTTCCCCGGGGAGGCGGGGCGGGGCGGGGCGGGGCGGGGCGGGGCGGGGCGGGGCGGGGCGGGGCGGGGCGCCCCCCGCCGCTCCTTCCCGGGCCCGCCCTCTCGCCCTCTCGCCCGGACTGCCAGTCCCCCCGGGCCCCTAACTTCGGGAGGCGCTGTGGAGGAAACCTCTTCCGCTCCAAGCTGCAACCGCTCGGGTCGACACCCGACCCCAGCCCTCAGGCCCGCTAGTCCGGACCTCCCCCACCTCTCGCCCTCCCCCGCCCCGGAGCCTAGAGCCTCGCAGAGTCGGGGAGGAGAGCCCTAGGGAGTGCGCTCGCCAAACTCCAGACCAAGGGCCTGGGGCCAGTTCTCCCGATCCCCCCTACCCCCAAATACTAGCTTCCGGCGGGGAGGAGTCAGGCACAACAGAGGGGCCCTGGTGCAGGGATGTTAGAACAGGAACCAGGGCGCCAAAAAGGAAGCCAGCGGGGGAAACACCTGCTGCCAAAAGCAGGAGAGGGCCAGCTGTGGTCTCTTTCATTTTGAGGGTGGGGGTGGGAAGTGAGAGCTGTTAGTCCTCCGTGAAAGCCGAGACGGGAATCCTCCCCAGGGTAGAACCACCAGACCCGAGGAGGAAAGGACTGGATCACAGGATTTCGCGGAAGCCCGTGGCAGGGGGTGGGGCGCCGGGCACCGGCTACTCTGTAGATGACGCTCCTGAGAAGGGCCGAGTCCAAGGCCGGACCTAGCATGTGATGAGGACACACTCCGCAGGCGCCAGGCCCTCCCCCACCGGCCTCCCTCCCCGGAGGGGCAGGACAGTAGGCCCGAACTTTGCCGCGTGTGGTTATTCACTGACTGCACTGGCCAGCGTGTTTGCCCAGGAGACCGGAAGCGTGCAGGGTTCTAGAGAAACAGAAGGCCCTAAAGGTTGCCGAGGTGCTAAAACAAAACTACACCCAGGCCTCCACACGCCAGATCCCTCCCTCAGCCCCTCTCCATTAACCCTCCTAGCGGCTCTGCAGAGTGGGCACCACCACCCTGTTCTGCAGGCAAGGGACTTTGAGGCTCGGGGTAAGTGTCAACTGCCGAAGGTCTCCAGACCTACTGGGGCACTTGGTGGGTTTTAGACCCAGGCACCTCTGCCTCCAAAGCTGGGGTCCTCATGTGCCCTCGGATGTGAGTGTCCAGCCTGACAGGCGCGGCGGAGTGGGGCTCTGGGAAGTCTTGGTGGAGCTGTCCGAGCTCCGCCGGACAGAGCAGAGAGGAGCTGGCACAACAGTGAGGCTGCACTTCGTGTGCGTCTGCGTCAGGTCTCCAGCTCAGCTGTGTGGATTGTGGCAGGAGACGTGGCTCAGGGGCCAGCCAATGGCCAGTGTCTGCGCCTCTGCCCTCTCTAAGCTTTTCCTCACGTATAGGACATGGGAGGCCTACGCACTCACATTCCATGCCAAGGCAAGAGGGAAAACAATAAAGTGTCTTAAAAGTGTAAAAAGTTGGGAAACAGTGGTTTATAGACCCAAGGTATCAGGAGCAAAAGCCACTCTCCAGGACAAGGGTCACAGTGGGGTGCTGAAAGGCGGGGAGACCAACGGCCCATGAGACGTCGGATCCCTGCCTCCACCAATAACCACCCCCCAGGGCAGTTCAGTGGAAACGGGCAGAGGGCTGTCTGTACCCCGACTCGCCCCTCATCGCCACTGTCCGCTGTTCAAATTCCAGGGCTCCCAGGAAGACCTACATTCAAATTTACCAACTGCAGGAGGGCTGTCCCAAGCAGAAAGGGCTTTTAGAGAATTGGGATGAGCTAAATTCTTGGATGAAAGCAAGAAAATATTTGGTGCCAAGCTGTCCTGGGAAAAGAGGCCCTGAGCTCCAGACGGGACGTTTCATGGGGAGGGCTTATGGGGGCAGAAGGGTAGAAGACCACCAGGAGGGGATGAACTCAGACTGGACTACGTGAAAGTGGAGGAAACAGGACAACGTGGGCACAGGATGAGAGAGAACAGAGGAGCACACCACACGCAGCCCGCCTCCACCCCTTCCCAGAGGTGACCGCAGAGGGGGAGGCAGCGGGGAGAACCGCTCCAGGAGGCTGCCTTCTGTGAGTCAGGCCCACAATAACCTGAACTATTTTTCAATCTGGAAAGGATTCGGGCTCTGAACTTAAGACAGATCTCAGCTTGAAACCATAAGTAAAAGGGATGTTTTAAATCAGTGTTGTTTCTACCTTCCCTCCTCCCAACATCCCCATGTCCCACGGAGACCCAGAGACTCAGCTCATGGAGGAGGAAACAACCTCCTCCATGAGAGAGGAGACAAGATTAGCACAGCCACCACCGAGAAGTGTGTGTGAAGTGGGACTCTTCATTACACCCTTTGGAACAAAGAAGGGTGTAAGTTCAGTCAAAACACACCCCACTTGGTGGAGTCCATCATGGGTCCTGGCTGAGTGGCCTGCGCATCCTGGCCCTGGGAGAAGGTGCCTGTGCAGGGAAGGCCGATGGCCGTCTTGAGAGGACTGTCTTGAGGAAGGGTCAGGCAGAGGGCAAGACTAGTGCTTTTGATGGAAATGACAGGGGCCAAGTGGCCCTCCCTGGGGGTTTGCAGCAGGGTCCCTCCCCGCCCTTGGCAGGCTGGGCGCTGCAATCAAGGGCCCACTGCTCCAGACACAGGCAAGCCCTTCCTGCTCGGGCTTCTGCAGCTGCCCTCACATGCACACCTGAGGAAATAACCCCTCCCTCTCCTCCACACAGCAGCGTGGGGACAAGCACTGATGCGACAACAGCCTGGACACTGCACACACTGGAAGCACCACACAGATACAGCAGCAGCTCCATGGTGCCTCGCCTGCTTCGAGGTGCCCCGGCTTCCCAGGCAGAACAGGGGCCACGCCGGCACCCTGGGCCCACGCCTGCCCGAGGGACTGCTTGTCCTGGTGCTTCAGCGCGGACTGACACCAGGAGCTGGCTGGGCAAAGCTGGAAGAGGTGACATGGCCTCCCTGAGATCGGGACCTTCTAAAGCAGAAGCCTGGCCTCCAACAGGCTCCCCCGCATCAGACCCTGGAAGGAACAGCCCAGGCCTGCCTGCCCAAACCCTCAGACCAGTGGGGGAGTCGGGGACTCCAATGGCAACGAAGGAAGGAAGGGGGAAAAGAGACTAAATCATAAATACAGGACTTTCAGCTTGCAAATGACCTCAGTTATTGTTGCCATCCCCTCACTGAACACGAGGCCCAGATGTTTACACAGCTACTGGGAGACAAAGAGATGCCAGAAGCCAAGCTTCCTGTCCCTCACCCAGGCCACCATTCCCCACTGTCTGTCAACGCTCCCAACACCTTCTCCTGCCTTTCACTGAGAACTGCAGGCATCTTGGCCTGGGCAAACTGGAGTTTCAGGAAGGAACAGGCAGAAGTGAGAAGGCAACTCTGAACAGGTCCCCTTTAAGCAGGGGACGGGGCGGGGGCGGTAGGGGACGAGCCTGGAAACTACAAAGGGCTAAGAGATGGCAGTCAGAAAAAACTGTCATCTTAAAGAGCAGGGGAGAAGGCTGGGACATGGCACAGGAAGGAAAGGCCCAGTGCTGAGTCCAAGAAACAGAGCTCCTTCTCCTAACTGGACACTTGCCCTAGAGGCCTTGGGACTTGAACTTTCCTCCCCTTCTTGAAGAGGCGCACTGGTCACAGAGAGCCCTGTAGGCCAGAATCCCTCAAAGTTCTTGGCCTCGTACACCTTTCCACAATGTGACGATCCCAGGCACTGTTAAATAACAAGATGAGACAGATTTCGGGTAGGCTTTTAATTAAGGCCATCTAAGGCTTTGCCAGCACACCGATTCAGTAAGAGACAGAGCTCTCCTCTGTGGAACGATTACACAAGCCTATCAAGCTATGTTGATGCTACTGTGTTAGAAGTACATGGCCCTGGACGCTTTTCAAAACCTATCACTTCCTTTGCTCCTCATAACAACCTGTGAGGCGCCTGGAAAGCCAGTTACTCCCATGTCACAGGCGAAGAGAACCCCACGGAGACAAACACAGCTAGGGCTGCACGAAAGGAAAGGGAGAGCCGAAACCCAAGTCCTACCGATGCCCTATCCTGCTCCGTCCCTCTGCTCTTTCCATGAGGTTTCATGGCCTAAACTCACTTGTAGGAGGAGGAGAGAAAACTTAGAAGTATACCTAGATCACCTCCTACCCACCGCCTCAAGGCAGTTCGACTTAGCTGATGAAACAGAACAGTCTGCCTCTTCCTGGATGGTCCATTCCAGAGTCTTAGTTTGACCCCACCTGACTCGCAATCCTGTTATCTCAGTGCTGGAAAGGCCCTTCCAGGTCATCTAATCCGACCTCCCTCCAGAGGGCTGAATTCTTTTCATGGGCCCCTTGGCCCAACCTCATAATTGCCATTGCTCACAACCTTACAAGGTACTCCTTCCTGGGTGAGGAGAGAGGCTGGGGACAAGTCCGCACTCAGAGAGAGTGAAGGAGAGGCCAAGTCTCCTCGTGCACCCAGCAGGGTAAGGGTTCTCATCCGGGTACTTATTGCACAGCAGCATCCCCAACTGGCCCCACTCAACACTTCCTGCACAGGAGCAGCCAGACACCAAGTGGGATATGAGACAGGAACCTTACCTTTCTTCTCTTCTCTCAGCTGCTCCCCTGGAGAGCATCAAACCCCCATCCAGCACTCCATTTCCGAAACCGAGAATCCCAAACCAGGCACAAAGTGCAGCTTCTCTCTCGTGCGAGTCCAAAGTCCATGGCTCAGTGTACTTGGAGAGGGAGGAGTCTGGGGGGGAAGGGGTATGTCCAGGCCCCTCCCCCCCCACTGCCGTCTTCCGTGTCCCTCCCAGGGGTCTGTTGTATCCCTTCATCCAGCTGGCTTATTAAGCCCAGAGTCTGGTGATGGGCAGATTCCAAGCACTGCCCCACCTCTTGCTCAGGGAGGGGAAGTCATCCACTCTGAGGACCCGCCCTTCTGTCTTCTGCTGGGGCTCAGGAGAAGCAGCAGGCCTTAGCACCGGCATGGCCCTGGAGGCTGAGTTCTGTGTTAACATGCAAAATATTTCAACATCATGACACTTTATAATGTTATATTCCCAAGTGGATTCCTAAGACTCCCTACCTAAACTAGGTCCATTTAGAATGATCTACCATGCAAACTCTTTCCTTACACACTCCACAAGATACACCAATACCTACTTCACTCACATATCACCCCACAACACAGTCACCTCATCAATATGTGCGCACACATACACATGGTTCAGGATAAAGGATTGCACCTACTCTTACAACAGAACAAAAACCATAGGCACTGACGGGTGTGGAGGCTGTCTTCTAAGAAACGTGGAAAAGAACATTCCCATCCTATCTTCTCATCCTGTTAAGTGCCACACACTAACTGCCCTACATCTCCCAAGCTTCTTAAAGTGTCCAGTGTTCTAATCTGCTAGCTCTCCCCGACTGAACCAAATCCACCCCAGACCTAGATGTTGGCACCTTCTGCATGCATTCTTTGCTCTCTTCTCTTAACCCTTACCTGCCCCCCCAAATCCCCCAGCTTTCAAAACCGTGGGAGGGATGTAATTCCTAATCACTGTCAAACTCCTCCCCGGGGCCACTCCCAAGAGTGCTCTCCTGGAATGTTTGAGGCCCCAGTCCAGCCTGCAGTAACCCCACTGTGTTCCACTTCCCCAGTGCAGGATCTCACCCAGTCGCCCCTCCCTTCTAAGTTTACTCGTAAACACACACACACACATTCTCTTTCTCTCTCTACCGCCCCCCAGTTCCTTCCTGTAAGG
>PVKM010026839.1:0-19086 GCA_004027735.1 Carollia perspicillata | reverse complement strand
AAACTTTTAGGATTTAATTTTCCCCACTTCTGCTTTCATTTCCTACTTAACATTTAACTCTAATTTTTAAACTTAACCAAAACCAGACAAGAAAGCAAACTGCAAACTGGGATTTCTAGTCACTGGAAAAGCTTTCATAAGAAAGCTTGAATTGTCTTTAATTGTTCTAGCATTGCTGTTACCTAATAAGGAAAAAAAAATCTCAGTAAGGTAAAATCCCATCACCCACCAGCTGTTTTGTTTATACAGAAGCATACAAGTTAACTGGGTCGAGTGTAGTTTAATTGGCTTTCTTCACAGTTAGTTTGAGTAATTCAGAAAGGATTTCCCCTAAATTATATTATAGATGAAATTTATAGAATTTATCAGATATATTATTTTCTAAGTTTTTTTCTACACATACGACCAGCTCAACTAATAATTCACACCATAGAAAAGAACAGGATGGACTGCCACGGTTAAGAATCACATTGTTATTTAAAGGACATATTTCAAAAAAAAATTTATTGGCACTATTACAGATGTCCCCATTTTAATTCTATTTTTGTAAATATACATGCACACAAATAAGATTGAGTGGTTTTAATTTAGTTCTTGTATTCTAAGGTATCTGCATCGCAAATGTATCAGCTTTGTAATAAAAATTACAAAAATAAAATATTTTTTAAAAAACTAAGCATGGCCCTGACTGATGTGGCTCATTTAGTTGGGCATTAGCCTGCCAAGTGAAAGGTCACCAGTTCAACTCCAGGTCCAGGCACATGCCTGGGTTGTGGGCCCAGTCCTGGTGGGGGCATGTGCAAGAGGTAACTGATCAATGTTTCTCTCTCATCCTTCCTTCCCCTCTCTTTAAAAATAAAAATAAATAAAATCTTAGAAAAATAAAAATTAAGATAAAATAAAAACTAAGTATGGTCATTACTATGGCTGTGAATTTTTTCAACTATTTTATATGTCATTTTACATATAATGTGACCCTGAATTAATTAAGCAGCTCAGGGGGAGAAAAGTAGTCATTTTTACTTATAAATCATAATAGTTTTTATAACTTCTATAACTTTATAAATGCACTACTGCATCTAGTTCTTTTCATTTTTTGTCCTTGCACTTAAAACATTTCATATTCTTCCCAAACATGTTTGACATCAACACCTTTATCACCACCAGGAAAGACTAAATGATGAGTAGTACTGGCCTTTTGACTGTGGGAAGGATGCTTCCCCTTGGACTTTGATTTAAGAGAATTCAGTTGTAGCTCTACACAAGTTTGGCCAAACGTTTTCCCCATTGATCAACATGGCTACCTCTACAAGTATCATAAGGAAACAATCTTCTCTGAATAGTTTTTTCTCATACGGATGAAACTTTCACCAAGTCATTATCATCCATGCACTCCCATCTCATGAAATTATTGTGCCAGCTAATTTGGGTTTCATATTTATTTATAAACAAGCTTTGTATTTTATTCCAATGAAAAGTATTACTTCAAAAATATTTTGTTTGGAAATAATTTCAAACTTGTAGAAATGTCGCACACATGAGAATAGGACATTGAGCATCAAAATGCCCTTTACCCAGATTCACCTATTGTTAATGTTTTCCCCCAATTGCTTTATCATTGGCTCTTTCTTTCTCTCCATATGAGCCTAGGTTTCATGCATCATGTCTCTTTATATTTCATATGGATTAAAAATATCCTCTTACCTGACCACAGGGCAATCTACTTCAGTAAATTTGGCTTTGATGATTTTTTATCTATAGTATAAATTCCAATTTTAACAACTGGCTCAGAAATGATCTTTATCTTCACTGAACTGTGGGACCTCAGTGTTAGCACATTGGCCCTCATTCACTGAGGAAAATTATTGTAAGCACAATTAGATGAAACTTTCTGTAATATTTACCATGAATAAGTTGTCTACTGTATTCCAAGGTGTGGACTTTACAGGATCCATAGCAAAAACTTGGGTTGAGTCTTACCGCCAGAAATAACTGTTTCCTGAGTATTCACGGACATTAAGTATGCTTTCATGTTTACCGTGGCTACCAAGAAATATAAAGCCAGAAATGGTGGCAACTCTTGTAAGAATGTGTGGTTATTTATTTTCCTTTGTACTAGCCCCAGATTTATTATTCATTTTCTATTACTGTGTTAGTTAATTTAGGTGGCTATGACAAATTACTAGAGACTGGGTGGCTTCTAAACAACAGAAGTACATTGCTCACAGTTATGGAGGCTGGAATGTCCTAGATCAGAGTGTCAGCATGGTTGGTTTGGGTGAAAACCCTCTTTCAAACTGCAGATTGACAAATCGCTTCATATCCTCTTATGGCAGAATGAGAAAGAGCTAGTTTACTGATAGATTAATGCTCTTGTTATGAGGGCACTAATCCCAAACAGGAAGGCTCCACCTTGGTCACCTAATTACCTCCCAAAGCCCCCATTTCCATATACCATCACATATGGAATCAGATTGCAATATATGAATTTTCATGGGACACTGAATTTTCATTCAGTCCATAACACTTATGTTCCTTTGGTTCCAATTTTCTCATCTTTTTACTTTGCTCTGAATACTAGTCTTAAATCTGCCTTATTTCCTTCTAGAACACAGTCTGGGTATAAATAAATAAATGGACTGAATACATACATAATACATACATAATAATACATTGCACATAATACATAACTGTGCAAAGAAAATACCATGTTATAAAATTGTAATTAGACTTAAAACAAAGAGCCTTCATGCCCCAACTAGGAATCTGTGGGTAGAATCTCTTCTAGTAAACGTGCCTTTACTAGATCCACTGCTTATATTTCCAGCAGAGAGCCAGGCACCAAAACTACATCCTCTGATTTCGCTACCAGTCTCAGGATGCCTGGCAACCCAAACAGAGATTCTAATCATGAAGACAACTCCGTGAAGACAACTCTATGAAGACACATATGGGTGACATATTGATGTGTAGATGTACCAATTCCCCTTGAGCACTTGAAAGTAAAGAAGGTTTGGTAGCATTCATGTTAATGAATTTAATTCACTTTCATAGTCCAGACCTCTTTTTTGGTAACTGTAGTAAATAGAGACCTTTCAGGGTTCCATAACAATGGTTGTTGTCCTTTTTCATTTGGAAATCTTCTTGGTCAAAACTCTAAATGAAACCGATTCTCACCAGAACACTTTGCTAATAAAAAAATTAGAAACTGCTGGGTTAGACATAAAAATATGATATTTAGAGAATATTTGCTAGAGATTTCTTTTCTAGACAATTTATCTTCTTACAGGTCAGTGTGTTGTGCAATACCTAGGAAGTCTCATGCCCATCTACATAGAGTTGTCTCTATAGGCAGAACGGCTTTGTTGATGTCTCACTTGAGAGTGGATTTGACAATTTAGAAAATACAGCCACGTTCATGACCTTGCCTGATTTTCACAGCAACCTTGTGAGATAATCATAACATGAGTTATGAAACATATTTTATAGATGAGGAAATTGTGGCTCAGTGAGCTTTGTGGAAAGAAGGGGCCACATGGTAAACCTGACAAGCTCAGAGGAGGCCCTCATGGTGGGCTTCAGGAACCTAAAGGAACCATTTAGGATGGTCTGAACATATAAATTTCTAACTAAAAGCAGAGTCATGGTGGGTAATCACATCCTAGGCCTGCATCTTCTTGACAGTGGTCCATTTTTTCCCCTTCAGTGAGCCTGTTTATTGTCTTTTTGCATCGACAATAACATACCTTTGGGACATCAGAGTAATCTTTTCTGGGCCCTCAAGGCACAACCACCACACCAGAGCACCAGAGCAGGAGACCACAGAACCCTCACTGTTACCTCGTTCCTCAATTACCATCTCTATATGCTGTTAAAGTTCATTAGTAACTGCCCTGTACCCACAATGTAAAAGAAGGATGTGTCTCCCCATTTCTCTTTTTATCCAATCCCAGAGGTTTCCTTGCTTTGCTTTCTTCCACTTCCTTAATTTGCCACCAATGAATCTTCTGTCAGTCCCTTTACATCTCCTTCTTTGACTCGAATATATAAAATAAGCTGTGAAACTGCCATTCTCTAGAGCACTTTCTCAATTTGTTGAGATTTTGCTTCCAGGCAATTACTATCAGTTTGGCTGAAATAAACTCATGAAAATTCTCCACAAGCTTAGATGCTTCTTACATCAACAGGTTAAAGCTGCACAAGATCAGAAAGGGTCTATTTGCACTCTAGTTGTTTGATTGCAAGCCTCAAACCAAACTCATCACTCACCTACTTCATGGATGGCATCGCTATGCTTCTAGTCTTCCAGGATAAATAGCCTAATCTTCACCTTCTCCTTTGGTGGAACTCTGTATACTTTGTGAAGAAGCCAAACCCTGCTGTCTCTGTCCCTAAATGTCCCTGCCATCTGTTTCTTCCTTCTGTCACTTCATTATCCTCTGACAGCTATTCCTGTGTTACTGTGGACCTGAATTATACTAATCCATTTCTAACTGGCTACCCTGCTACCAGCTTCTTTCTGCTTCTAATGCAAATCTGTTTGCATAGTAGCTTAACACATATAAATAATTATGACCCCTCTGCTTCAGAATTCACAATGAATTTTTACTGCAAGAAAAAAAATTAGCTTACTCAAGCTGCTAAGTGGAGCTCTCAACTATTTGTATCCAAATTTATTGATAATTTTATTTTCTGCTATAGCACATATTCTCAACCTGTAACTTCTATTACAACCATGGTGTTCTCCTTGCTAGTCTCCAAAAGCTCTGTATTCTTCAGCTGCTGAGTCTTACTTAAGGTATTCATGCCATTCCCAGAACCCATCCTTCAGGATTTAACTCAAACATGCCTCCTTCAAGAAAAGTCACTATATTTCTCCAGCTGGAATTCATCTTCTCCCCATAACTCCATGACTCTTGGTTCAACTGCTATTTTAAAACTCACTGGAATCCAATCTTTAACAATCATTTCTGTGTGTCTGTCTACCATGCCAGACTACACATTCTATAAAGGCAAGGCCCAATTCTTTTTCCTTTGTTTTTTTTTTTTTCCTACATCATCTACAGCGTTTTGTGTTAGTAGGCATTCCATTAATGTTTGCCAAGTTAAATTACTTGAGAATCTCAGGATTTTGGATTAAGGTACTAAATCCATTTTTATTAAAATGAGGGTTTACCTGAAAGAAGCCCCTCAGTGACGAAGTGCATCCATTTTTCTCTAATTGTGGTTATGTTATCAGCACAACCAAAACCCAGCAATGTTCTGAGTGGCTGGAAGAGGAAGCAGGTATTCTAAGAGTGATGAGGCTTAGTGCCCAGAGCCTTTTTGTCTAGGTCAGCATGAAGGAAGTTGGCCTAAAAAAGGATACACAAGCTTACAGAGAAAACATGATAGGCAGTACAAATGGTGGAGGGAAGGTAATAAGAAAGCTAGCATTTTTGTAAGTGTTAATCCTGCACCAGAAACTTTGGTATAGCTTCATATTTGTCTCTCACACTAGCCAAAAAAGGATGATGCTATTATGCCAGCTATTAATTACTTTGACGATGAAGTGATTGAGACTCAAAGAGGTTTAGTGAATTTGAGCTCAGGGACAGGTGTCTAAAGTCTGTTGTGTTCCCTGCCATGTTAACTTCAATAAGATGAATACTTGAGAGAAGAGGAATAAAGTTGCTGAAAGACACAAATAGAGGATGGACTATCAGGTGTTAATGGGAAATTTGTATTTAATTTATAATTTTGCCTTTGGTTTATTTTTTGAGGAAAAAAGGGAAGTACATTCTGACAGAAGAAAGGGACTTTATATCTGATTTCAAACTCATATCCCATTAAGCCTCTGCTCTTTTCACCATAGAGAGCCTTCCTATTTCCAATTGTACATTCTGCAATTTGTCTTGGATCTAGGGAAAAGGGGGAGGGGAACCTAGTGAGAGAGGTGGCTTTTTATATAATCACTTTCTTTTATGGAATGAACTGTGGTTTGAAAGTTAGACTTGCATACTTTAGACCATAAATCTGACTGGGGCATGCCGTCTTGGCAAAAACCAGTAGCAGTGTGCTAAGTGTTTACTGCCAAAAGCAATAGCATCATGACAGCAGATAATTATGAACAGTGTTAGTGATCAGTGAGCGGTGAGCAGTGCTGGGAAGAGATGGCTCAGAGAAAAGGGTGCGGGGCCTCAAGCTGAAACCAACCCAATTTTCAAACCCTTGCCTCTGATCCACCTAAAGCTCAACCCACTTTCTTTCTTAAAGGAAAAGAGTAAATTAGTGTGGAATAAGGAAACTGCTTGAGAGGCATCTGGAACATGGAATGAAATGATGATCAAGAGTGAGGAAGGTTCTGTTTTTGTTTTCAATACCAAGCCAAAAGCATCTTTACACCCCCAGACTTATAAAACGTGTTGCTATTCCAGTGCAAGTTCCCAAGGACCCTTGTTATTTAGAATCTTTCGTCCAATTTTCGCTCCTGATTTCCAGTGGGCACATTTTATTAGGTGCAGGAGCTGGATCTTGCTGTCTCTTTCTCTTGGTCTGGAGTCAACTTATGAATGAGGGCAATTCAACCTCCACAGCTTAGTTGGAAGAAAAAAAAATTCTAATGAATTCAGGCTGCAAGGGGAAAATCTGCTCTGGGGCTCTTTTTCATAGGGAAGGGAGAAGAAAGGAGGCAGTCAGGCAGCTCTCTGGCAGAGTCTGGAGGCAGAGGGCGTCTGGACGTAGGGTTTCCTGCTGGAGTTAAACAGGCTCTCTGTTATGTAACACCCAGATGGCAGTGCTCTTTACGCAAAGGCACTCTCTGAAGGCCACACCTCAGTCCTGCTTTCAGGAACGTTGCTTTGGTGTTTTCATGCTTAGTTCGTCTCAACAAAACACTTCTGTTTACAAAGCCTCATTTTATCTGAACCCATGGCCTTCCTACGAAGGAATTTCTCCAAGAGTTAATGAGGCGCAGCTACTACCAGAACATTTTGTTGATGTAGCTTCATCAGGGATTTCAATATTCTAGTAAGTGCATCGTCCACCTAAATTATGACTAGCCATTTGATCCGTAGGAAAAAAAAAAAAAACTTATCCAGGGAATTCAAGACTCTGTTTAAAAGTATTACCTACTTCCTTCTTAGAACATTCTGAATGTAACTCTACACGTTCCTTGATGACCTGAGGTCATAATGAAATGTATTGATTTATTGCATGGCATTATATAATGATTTCTTTAGGCAAGGGTAAGAAGCAACATATGTATTTACCAATAGTGCTTAATGGAAGTGAACAGTCAGAATAAATGTTGGCCATGGAAAAACCCCTGTGTTCTAATCAGCAAACCCTTAGAAATTATTAGCCATGTCCTTAGTGATCAGTACCCTCAAACTTAATATCCCTAGCTTTCTGGCATTTATCATGTATTTATTTTACATATTTTTAGCTAACTTAATCCTCAAATGACATTATAATACAGGTAAAATTATTTACATTTTCCAGAAGAAAAAGGACTCAGAAAAGCCACACAAGTTGCTTAATGTCACACAAGTAAGTGGCCAGGTTAACATTTGAGTACTCCTTACCTCCTTGACACCAATGTCACCTACAACACAATGCCTTGCTCATTTCTCTTGTCCCTAATTGTAAATTGTAATTGTCCCTAATTGCTACAGTAAAACGACACAATTGAGCATTTTAAATTGGTAGTCTCATTTGAACATATGCAGACCTCCCTCCTCCATAATTTCAGTAAACAAGCTTTGATTGAATGCCTACAATGTTCCAGGAACAGAAAAACCAAATGGCCCATACAGTGAAAAATCCATGAACACTGGTTCTATGTATTCAACTTAGGCACTTTGGCCAAATGCGAGTGCTGTAACATCCTCTACAAAGCAAAATTGTTAACCCTTGGCCTCATGAAGACCCTTTAGGTTTTATTTTCAATTTCATGTTTAGTGAAAGAGATAACTGAAAGGCTAACCTTGGATAAGCAAGTTATTGATAAAAATTATACCTTGCTTCCTGTCCCCTGGCCTGCTCTTTTCCCTTAACCTAAAACACACAATTAAAGAGAATGTGCTGAGCAACTTACAGCCATTGGAACCAGCACAGTGACAGAGCAAAGTCTCTCTTGGTCTTAATTCACCCCATGTATGTTTACTGGGTGTCTACTATGCGCCATGTACTCTTTTGGGACCCAATCTTGATCCTTATTTTTGGTCTAACTGTGCTACGCATTCACTGTTCTATTTGGAGCAGCATTTCTACTTGAGTATTTCAGATGGCTGCTTCCATCCTTTTCCCTTCTTAGAAGCCAAGAGCAACATGAAGTCTTTGAAGCAAAGTTTACAACCTTGTTTTTCTGTTACTAATATAGCATGCTGTTCTCATCATAGCTCTGATTTGGCCATCGACGTGGTGACATTTTGAAGTGTTTCTCAGAGTGCCAACAGTAAAAAGGAAGCAGCAACAACAACAACAAAAGCACAAAGAGTTCAGAACAAGTAGGTCTATTCCAGAAAATTCTACATGAAAGAATTCACTTTTTGTCAGTTCCCTAAAGACCAAGAGCTTGGCACCATAGAGTCTGTCTGGGTATTTTCTGAGACAACTTACTGGGGAAACTGGGGGTGAATGTGAAGCTGACCCTGCATCCCTCGTATTAGCTCTTCAATGGCTCCTCAGCATCCTTCAGGTAGTTGCCTGGTCCCCATGATTCAACAACTCTTTATCCTTTCAGAATCAGCTCACGAATCACCTCTTCTGAGAAAGCTTTCTGATATCCCTACCCCAGTAAAGCTGTCCAGTCTTTCTTTGTATTCTCAATCTTTTATGCAATAGCGTTTGCTGTGCTGAATTTCAGTATTGATTCAGCATTTGAGTTCCAGGGTTAGATTGCCTCGGATTAAAACTTGATTTCTACACTTAATTATTGGACTTTCAGCAAATTTCTCGATATCTCTGAATGTTTGATTCAAAGATGTTAAGATATTTCATTATTCTTATACAGTTTGCCTATCAGTAAAATGTGAATAATAATAACAGTATATTTGTAAAAGTTTGTTATAAGAATTAAATGAAATAACTTAGGTAAATTAGCTATTATAGCATGGGACATACAGATCTCAACAAATGTTACCCTTATAATTATTATATACTTGCTTATTTTCTCTACTAGACAGTGAATTCACCAAGTACAATAATATTCGTACTTATTTTCTACCCTTTTCTTTTCCTGATAAAAAAAGTCAGCTTGAGATGAAGTGTTAAGATGGTTTTCACTACTATTATTACACTAATAGTAGTTTATAGTATCTTTATCAATCACTAATTATAGGATAGTCATTTTTATAATTGTTTCATATGAATTAACTAATTTAATTTTAATAAGCTAACTTTGTCATGGAGAAGTTAACTGAGTTGTCCAAGCCTACACTGCTAGTAAAGGGAAAAGCTCAGGCTACTGTTTTAAGGATTGGTGTTAGCCAGCAGGCAGCTGTTGTCTGCATTAGTGAAAACCACGCTTCTACTTGGAAAAGTTTTGACTCTTCCACATTAAACTATTGACTCTTTCATACTGAAACACAGTCTTGGAGTGAGTGAATCAACTCAGGTTCCAATATTGCCTTTGGCACTTTCTAACTGGTAGTTTGGGTAGCCTATTTAATTTCTCTGTACTTTAGTTTCATTACCTATAAAAAAGAATTATGATTGCTACTTTAAGGGTTATAGTTTAAAATTGAGATATTTTATGTAAAGAACCTGACATAACATAGACCCTCAATAAATAGTAATTGATTTTGTTAGTATAAATATTCCTTCCCATCCACGCTTGTACAGATTTTTCTTGTCATTATAGAAATGCAGTCTCAATATTCATATGTAGATTAAATAGAAAAAATGCTATTATTTTTCTACTTACTTTTCATCTATTAGTGTAATACCTTATATATGTGTTCTAAATAAATTACATAAAGTGACAGATATCACGGTGAAAACAGCTATCACTGAGAGGTAAAGGAAGGGAAGCAAAAAGCTACACATTCATCAATGCTTATCCATTCGGAAATGTCATGATATACTTTAATTTGTTTTCTGATTGAGTGCCTATATCTGTCTTTTCTCATAATGACTTAGGTGCTTAATTCCACCAAATACATTTTTAAAGGAATACCATTTCTTGATAAGAAATATGTGACTGTTGCTTTGAAAATACTGAAAATGCTGATACCACATTAAAAAAATTACTTGTTGTCTACTCTTGATAGGGAAAATCAAGAGTTAAAAATTTTTAGCTTTAGTTTATAAGTTTGTAGGCTTAGTGATTAATACATGTAAAACTATAAAGCTATTGTTCCAGGAACTTGAATGTATGACTGGACCTACCCTGACTCCAGGTGGCCCATGTGTGATTCAACCTTTGTGCCCCAGGAGGACTGCAAGCAATCAAAATAGTATCTGAGCCATTGAACTCTAGGGAGGTGATGTCTGCTGACTGGGATGCAGATATAGAATTCCTGGATGCTAGAAAAATTGCTGGACTGCAACTTTTATCTGACTAACCTTTTTTCCTGAAATCCAAACACCTTACCTACCCTTTTCTTTTCCTTATAAAAAAAAAAGTCAGCTTGAGATGAAGTGTTAAAATGGTTTTCAGGATACATAATCCACTGTCTTCTCAGATTTCCAGCCATTTGAATAAAGCATTCATTAAGATTCAATCCTTGTCTCTACTTATTTGTTCTGGTAGTTACAGGCAGCATGAATATCAACTTTTCTGCTTTTACTCTTTGTTCTCAGAATACCATATACTCACTGGCCTTTGTTTCTTTGGTTGTGCTGTTCTCCTTGCCTCTTCTCATTTCTGCATATCTTCCCTTTACCCTAGTACTTGGTTTCAAGTTCAACTCCATAGGTCTAAAGAAAAAAAATGCTGACTACCTCTGAGTGCCTAGCCCTTTCTGACCAATCCCTTTCCAAACTCATGTAGGATTTAGAGTTTTTCCAATAATTTATGTTAACATCGTGTTATTTTGTAAAATTCATACAAGAAAAGCTGATTGGTGGAAATAACATGGAGTTTAGACCCCAAGTCCCTCTTTTTCTGCTACCAGAGAATTGAACAGAGTCAGTTTTATTTTTGTTTCCCATAATAAATAAAGTGTTGCCACATCAGATACATTTAATAAGTGTCTGATCAATTAATAATTAGTAGATGCTCAAAGTATTAATTTATGTCCCATCTGTATGATAGCCATGATCCTTTCATGAGTATGCAAGATCATGGTTTCCTGATTGGGTGTTGAGCTGACATGATGGATGGAACAAGTTGTTTTCCAAAGATAACTATCCCATAAATTCATTTTGCAATGTGACATTGACAGACCTGCAACAAGAGGAAGGGGCTATGTTCTCTTCCTGCCATTTGAACTTGGATGAGTTGTTGTAACTACCTCAAACAATAGAGCATACCAGAAGTAATATTATATAAACCCAGCCTGGCTCTATCTTTCTTGGGACATGTACTTTCAAAGCATTAAGTAAATATGTAGAAAGTTCAGCTCTCCTTAGGCCCCCATCCTGAAGAGAACACGCAGAGAGTCCATAGATCAAGAGAGAGATGCCCAAGAAGGCTCAGTTATGCTAGTCTCCAGTCTTCTAAGATCAGATATCAAAACATGTGAATGAGCCCTGGCTGGTGGAGCTCAGTGGATTGAGCATGGGCCTGTGAAGCAAAGGGTCATTGGTTCTATTCCCAGTCAGGGCACATGCCTGGGTTGCAGGCAAAGTACCCAGTAGGGGACACACGAGAGGCAACCACACATTGATGTGTCTTTCCCACTCTTTCTCCTTCCCTTCCCCTCTCTCAAAAAATAAATGAATAAAATAAAAAAAAAAAACATGTGAATGACAAAACTGTAGTATAATTCCAGTTCCAACCAATATCTAATTACAACCTTGCTAGATACCCCAAGTCAGAAAGCTCATATGAGTTACTCTTGCATTTCTGACCCCCCAAAATCTGAGAGAGATAATACATGGTTATTATGTTTTAAACCACTAAGTTTTAAGGTGATTTGTTGTGCTGCCATGGTAACAAGAACAGGACAATTGGGAAATTTATTATTATTTTTCTTTAGCCCAGTTAGGTCCAAACTGTCATACAGATGAGTAATGTCTTAGAACATTCCAACCCTCAATCTAAGTGACCACTGTGATGGGCAAGCGGGGACCCTGCCCAATTTGTGAGGTTTCCATTGATCCTTGAGGTTGTGGTGACTGAGGAAATCTAAGAGAGTTCTCTCCTAAAAAGCCCATGGCTCTGAAAGAATACAATATACTTTCTTCTTAATACTTTTCCAGTAATTAAAGTTTTATTTCCACATCCTTTTTAGTAAGTGTAAAAATATATTTCAAAACACTCTTTCCCTCAAAGTGGGAAAAAGGGGTAGGGGAAGTAGGGACCATATGTCTCCAAATAAATGTAATTGCTGGCCCTGCCTTCACCAAGGTCGCACACCTATACAGTGGAGGGCACAGGATGGTGGAGGGAGATTTTCACATCTGGATTAAATCAAATCATATTGGTTGCAGCTTGCAGACTGCAATTTCTTGCCAGTTTTCTTGTTATTAATCCTTTGGGACCATTAAAGAGAAAAAATATGGTTCTAAACTCTTCATAAACTGGAATTGGCTGGAACTGGGCCACAGCCATGGTGGACAATAGGCAACCCAGAATTGCTACATGTTAACAAAGCTCCTCCCTTGTGGCCATGTGGTGAAATAAAACGTGAGGTCTACACAACTGGGAAGAAGTAAATAGTAGGGTTTTGCTTCTGGCCATGAGGGAAGTGAATGAAAACAAACTGTGCAAATCTTGAAGGGGCTGAGAGCAAGAAGTCCCTCTCAGTCCATCAGTGGGAAAGGTGTTGACTGGTCACCGAGTCTGTTTGGAATTTCCCTAGAAGGGATGTTTTCCCAGAGCCTTGGTCCTGGCAGTGCATACAAAACATTGATGATAGATGATTATAGGCTTAGAAATAAGGGGGAAATTGAGAAGGGCAAGTGGGGGCAATTTTTCTTACATGTTTTACCCTGCCAATGAGTAGTCCGGAAAAGATAAATCATGATTCTCAAACTCAAATTGGGCTCTTACGTCACGAGTTGGCATGAATTCCCGTAGATCTAAGGACAGAGTTGACATGATAGGGAAACAAAAACCGGGTCCTGCTTTCTAACTCTTGGCTCCAAAGAATGAACACCTTCGGTTTCTATGCATTCGGTCTTTTCCTTTATCATTCATTTAGAGTCATGATTAAAGGAAACAGTCTTAGACTCACACCCAGATCCACCACTCCCAGATCCTCTGACTATTTGGGCAGGCTTCTTAATTTCTCTGTGCCTCAGTTTTCCCATATTTTAAAACTAGGGTAATGTGTGTCTACCCCAGAGTATTTTGTGAGGATTAAGTATAATGAGACAGTAACAGGACATCATGTAGAATCTGGTACTTAGTACTCAGAAACTTTCAGTTCACATACTTATGTTCTTCTGTACCTGTCTGATCCACTCTATACCTACGCACAATTTTCTAAGTTGATTTTTAATCGCATTTTTTCATTATCATTTATCCCCCTTATACTCCCACTCCCACCCAGCAATCACCACACTTGTCCATGTCCATGAATTCTTTTTCCTTTTTGCTCAATCCCTTCACTCCTTAAACCCTACCACCATCAGAGCTCTCAGGCTGCTCTCTATCTAGGAGTATGTCTTAATTTTGCTTGTTAGCTCAGTTTGTTCAGTAGGTTCCACATATAAATAAAATCATATTACGTTTGTCTTTCTCTGACTGACTTATTTCACTTAGCATAATGTTCTCTGGACTCTAAGCTGTCGCAAAGGGTAAAATTTTGTTTTTTATTTATAATTGAGTAGTATTCCATCTCATAAATGTCCCATAGTTGTTTTATCCACTCATTTACTGGTGGACACTTGGGCTGCTTCTGTATCTTGGCAGTTGTAAATAATGCTGCAGTGAATATAGGGGTGTTTATGTTCTTTGGAATTAGTGTTTCAAGTTTCTTCAGATACATTTCTAGAAGTGGAATCACTGGGTTATGAGGCATTATCACTGATACATCTGATAAAGGGTTAATATCCAAAATTTATAAAGAACTTATAAAACTCAACACCAAAAATGAAAATTATGCAACCTAATTAAAAAATGGGAAAAGGACCTGAGTAGACACTTCTCCAAAGAGGACATGCAGATGGACAATAAATTTATGAAAAGATACTCACTCATCAGAGAAATGCAAATTAAAACCACAGTGACATATCACCTCACACTGGTCAGAATAGCCATCATCGATAAATCAACAGACAACAAGCACTGCAGAGGATGTGGAGAAAAAGGAACCCTTTTGCACTGTTGGTGGGAATGCAGATCAGTGTAGCCACTGTGGAAAGCAGTATAGAAATTACCTCAAAAGATTAAAAACGGGTTGATTTTTAGTCTGTTTTCTTACTTTCTTTCTTATGGTATAATGAATTAACTATTTCCATTTGTGGTGTTTGATGTCACAAGTCATAGGTAACAATAAAACTTCTCTCCTCCTTTTCACTTAGCCTGAGATAATTTGTCTACAGTTAGGTCTTTTTTTTTTTTTTCATGTTCAGTCTTACTAATAGCATTTAAAAGCCAGTTCTTTAAAAACCAACTGAACAATCACAAACCTCTGGATGTTCTGGGTGTTGGAGTGATGCTCTTTCCTGGGCAGAAAATGCTTCATCTTAACTGAAAGCAGAAAATGAACAATACTTCCTTGAACACCCTGTGTGTGAGTATTACTTTCTTTCTGATTTAAGGACATGCAAACAGTAATGGAAGATTTATCTTCTTTTATAGAACATTAAATTTTGTGATTCAGGTAAATTAATAAAGAACACAAAACCGTTAGTTTGTAGAAACATTAACTTATTAGTAATATGAGAATATCTTTTTAAAAGCTTATTAAGAAGTAAAATTAGACCTAGGTCAGAAACAGAATCATAATCTGGGCTAGACTTAGTCATGGTGTCCATGTTGAAATAAGATTTTTTTTCCTAAAGAAAGAGGAACTTTAATGCAATGTCATAGGGGCCTATGGGTGTGCCTGTTGCCTTCATTTACAAACAACTACCTGAGCATGTTCAGATATTCTTTTTTTGAGTTTCAGCTGAAACCTACTCCATTTAATTAAAAATGTCCTGAATGGTGACTAAACATCTCAGTTTGCCCAGGACTATAAACTCCATGTCCCAGGAAGATCCCTCATTTTTAGACAAACTGGGTAGGTTGGTCCCTCTATGACAACCAGTAGTGTTGGTACTACTTGGGAGCTTGTTAGTAATGCTGAAGCCTGGTAACGTCTCAAACCTACTGAATGAGAAATTGCATTTTAATAGGATTTGCACATGATTCGTAGTCACTTTGAAGTTTGAGAGGACTGTTCTGTAAACAAGAGTGGGGAAGCTGCAAACCTGTAGTATAAAATTTCTGGGGCATTTTAGAAAATGTTTTCAAATGTCTCTATTTTTTACTCTCTTTAGTCCAACGCTAACATTAATGCATTTATGGGCAGATATTCACATGCATCCCCAGGATTAGCTCATCATAATACCTTCTTCGGAAGCACAGAATATCAATGGGGTATCCACTCTTTTAGCACCATTTACTCTCTCTCAGTGTCTCTCCTTGCCTCTCTCTTTGCTTTCTAATTAAAATCACTTTTTCCCCAAGATATTTTTTAATACATATATACTTAGGTCTCTGGAAAGTGATAATTAAACTCACTAAAATGCACAATAATAAAATCACTACATTAAGGAACTAGCTAATTAATAAAACTCTAATAATTTACATTCATATTCTGATAATCTAGGGTTTGAAAACCCTATTATTGAATTTATCTGGACACGTGGATGACGTTATTCTAGTGTACTTCGGACTCCTTTTGAGATGGCATAGTTTTAATTTTTATTTTTGTTCAAATGGTTATCTGATCATTATATCTAAACATTCAATAAACAAGTCAAAATGATAAATGTCATTTGTTGATAATACAGATCTTTGTGTTGCAGGTTCTCCAAATTCTATATGATTTAGGTTATATGATTTTAGATTATATTCTAATCTAAACTACACAGATTCCCTTTCCTGTTTTGGAAAGCAACAGAAATCCAGCAGAATAGTAGAAAATTAAGTTTTTTCATATTTCAGTTTTGTCCTCTCTAATGTACTTTTCTTTAGCATGGTGGGTTTTCCACCTCTACTCTTATATCTATGGGATATCTTTCTAAACCTCCAAAATTTGTTTAACTTGGCATAAAATCCTAGAAAAATTCCAGCAAGGCTCCCTGTGGCCACCATCCAGGAGCAAAGCCCAGAGGCACTACTGGCCCATTACCTGAAACCTTGACTGCTCAGTCAAACTGCAGGGTTGACTTCAGCTCAGGAATGAAAGTAAGGCTTTGTGCAGTAATTACATTATTCTGGCCTTTGCTTCCCTTCATTCTTATCCAGTTTAACTAAGATATTATACAGCATAGCTTTGTTATACAAAATACTCATATTCCTTTCCAAGGAAAATTATATTTTCAACATAATATAGATTTGAATGAAGATAGATCTGAATTTGCTTTAGTCTGACATTAAAAGCTGAATGACTTGGGGAAAAATCACAGGACCTATGAGCCTCAGTGTTCCCTTCAATAAAATAAATAATAACAAATACCTTGCAGAGTTATTGTGAGAGTTAAATGAACAGATATATGAAAAGCACAGAGCACAGTGCCTCAGCATATGTTAATTTCTTCCCTCTAACTGTCACGATGGTGGCTCTCCATGTTATATATAAAATGCTAGTACTTACAGTACTGAAAATAAAAATAAAACCATTATATAATTCTGTACATATGGTTAGGCATATGTATTTAAACATGTTCATATGTTTTCCAGAACTCTAATTTATTTGCACAATTTTTTCCTAGTTGGTTGTCCAAAATATTAAATGTCTTTGAGGAAGAGGAAGAAAACAACACATGCTCTGACTAGTCCCAGGCGAATTCTTTATTTTTTAGATAGACTATGTCAAAATGCCATTGTTTTCATGGAAGATATATAAGTAAATTACATGAAACCTCACACTAGAGCCTTACTCAGTCTTCAGTGCTAATCTATATTCCTTTTATGCATAGCATATGCTGAGTTTCCCCTTGACATCATTTAAGACAACGATTCTAATTTTTACAAAGTTTTAAATATACAATTCTATCCTCTGTGCACAGGGGACAGCATGATAGAGGGATCTGGTGTCAGTCATACTCTACTTTCTGCTCATTTGGCTGTGTACTTAAAACTTCTCTAAAAAACAAAGTTTATTAAAACAAACACACAAACAAACCAAACACATAGAAATTTATTCTGTCGCCATTCTGGGGGCCAGAAATCGTAAGTCAAGTTTGTCAGCAAGGATTCACTTCATCTGGGAGAATCTGCTCTTTGTCCCTTCCAAATTCTGTGGCTGTGGACATTCCTCGACTAGTGGCCACATCACTTGCATGACTTCCTCCTCTTCCTCAGGATGATCTCTCAAACACAAGATGCTCAGTTAAGTCTGTACAGGTTTATAGGTTCCAGGGGCATGAAATTTTTTTGGAGGTCACAATTCAGACCACAACAATGGTCACTAACCCAATCTTGGCCAACAGACCTCAGGGAGATTCTATTCAAGAACTTCTAGGAAAGGCTTTTTTTCTTTATTTCTCTTATATGTATTAAAAAGGATGCACAAGAAAAGTAACTTCCTTTCTACCTTTTCATGCAGTTGTAAGAAGACAAATGCCAGGAGCAGGGGCAGTCATCTTGGTTCTAGGAGGTGATGAGCCTGAAACAAGCTGAGCTTCTGAAACAAGCCTGGAAACATATACTTCTGAACTACATTCCATGTGAAGTTATAAATGTCCTTATTGTTTAAATGACTGGTAATTGTTGTTTTTGTTACCTGCAACTCAAAACACCCTAATTAGTGAGATAGGAAAATGCAGATAGAAGAAAAAAAACCTTATATGATACCTATAGGATTAGAGGGTTATAACCCAGGAAAATCAGTAGCTAGCTATTCCAATTGTCAAGCTGACTAAAGAAAGGTTTGGGTGTTATTCTAAGAACGCAGATAGAAAGAACCCTGTTTATACTTAGGAACAGACATGAAAAGAAAAGCTTAGCTGGAAGTTAAGAAAAGTTGTGACCAACTATAGACTATAAATTTCATAAATTTTGTTATAACTCTATTCAGATGAATGTACACATAAATGATATCAAACATCAAGAATCTACTTGTCTTGCTCCCAAACTTTAAGATCTAATGGGCAACTTTTGAGATCTTACTGGGTATTGTAGTAAATCTATATATTAATCAAATGAAAAGACAGACTTTTATTTATAGCAACATGTAAAATCTGTTGTGCAGAGGGCAGAGCCTGACACGGTGCTGCATAATCAGAGTTGGATTTGACACACATCTTATGTGATAAAGTGCCAGTCAATCTTCTGCTTCACCACCGGCTCCCTTAGCAGTAATGAAAAGGTGACCTAGACAGGTTCTCGTATGCACACACAGCCTGACATGCAGCCAGGGAAAGCTTGTGAAGATTATGAAATAACCCTCCATTATGAAGTTCATGGAGTCATCCCCTCAATGTGATTAAGTGAGTGTTTAATTTTGATTGCTGTCAGATTTTACAGCTTTCAACACCTGCAGTTCCCTGGTAGACTTGAGATAGGTCTTTTGCAAAATTGTTTTTTCTTTTTAACATCTAAAAAGCAAGTCTTTATTTCACTGAAGGCATGACAGATCTATTTTGCCGTCAGCAGGTCTTTGACTTAAGTAGATGAATTAGCTCCCTGGTCTGACAGTCAGGCTGTCTTATTTACTGGCCCACCATTGTCCTCATTTTCTGCCTCTCAAAGCTGTCTTCACTCTTACAAACAGCTCAAAACAGTACAGCAATATTCTTTCCCCCTGTTAGAATCATGAGGGATGCTCAGTGACTCAG
>PVKM010026838.1:0-19128 GCA_004027735.1 Carollia perspicillata | reverse complement strand
AAAAAAAAAAACAAAACCTTCGTAGTGAAGTGTTAAAGGCATGCCTCAACAAACACACAGACACACACCAAACAGCACTTAGTCAAAGACTGGGAGACTTATTGGTTCTAGGCATCTAAGGAAAAAGCTGTCTAATCATTAGCTGACCAAAAGGATAACCAAACTGAAACTTCAGTTGCCCCACATAGTAAAGATGCAGACTTTAGAAAATGAGTTCAGAAAAGTCACTAGACAAACAACTAGTAAAAGCAGCAGCAGTGCCCTGGCTAGTTTGGCTCAGTGAATTGAGTGCTGGTCTATTAAACAAAGAGTCACCTAGAATTCCCAGTCTAGGGCACATGCCTGGGTTGCAGGCCAGTTTCCCAGTTGGGGGCTCATGAGAAGCAACCACACATTGATGCTTCTCTTCCTCTCTTCCCCTCTCTCTTCCCCTCTCTCTAAAAAATAAATAAAATATTTTTTAAAAAGAGCAGCAGCAGCAACAAACCCTCATGTTAGATTCAATTTCTACAATTGCCACATTATACTGTTTAAAATCTCCAGTCCTCAAAAAAAATTGCAAAACATGCAAAGAAGAAAAAAAGATTATGACCCGTACATGGCAAACTAAGCAATCAATAAAATCTGTCATTGGGGAAATCCAGACATTGGACTTACTACACAGACTTGAAAGCAGCTATATGAAATATGATTAAAAAGCTAAAGCAAAGCATGCCTAAAGAGCTAAAGGGAAATATGAGAGCAATGACTCACCAAATAGAGAATATCAATAAGGAGATAGAGATAACAAAACATAAACCAAATAGAAATTCTGGAATTTAAAAGTATAACAACAGAAATTAAAAAAACTGAGTTGCAGAGTTAAGAGCAGATTTGAGTAGGTAGAAGAAAGAATCAGGTAATTCAAAAATAGATTAATTGAGATTTTCCAATCTGAAGAACATAAAGAAAGAGATTGAATAAAAATAAGAACTTCTGATCTGTGGGACATTATCAAGCATACCAATATATGCATAGTGGGAGCTCTAGGAGGAGAGGAGAAAGAGAAACAAGTAGGTAGAAATATGTTTGAATAAAACACGACCCAAGACTATAAAAAGTTGATTAAATATATTAATCTGTATATCTAGAAAGGCAATGAATTCCATGGAGGATAAACTCAAAGGATAAAGTCATCCCACACCTAGGAACATCATACCAAAATGTTGAAAGCTAGAGAAAAAAGATAATCTTGAAAGGATAGCCCTGCACAGTGTGGCTCAGTTGGTTGGACATTGTACCACAAACCAAAATGTTGCAGGTTCAATTCCCTGTCAGGGCACATGCCTGGGTTACAGGTTCAGTCCCTGGTTACGGTGTGTATGGAAAGCAGCCAATTGATGTTTCTCTCTCACATCGATGTTTCTGTCCCCCTCAATCCTCCTTCCTTTCCCTCTCTCTAAAATTAAAAAATAAAATAAAATGTTTTTTAAAAAGGAGCAAAGGGGTAAAACAGTTCATCATATGAAGATAACAATAGAATTTATATCTAATCTGTCATCAGTAACAAAGGATGACAGAAAGCAGTGGGATGACATATTCCAAATGTTGAAATAAATGAAGTATAAAATGAGATTTCTATTTCTAGAATAGTTATCATTAAAAAGTATAAAAAATTAAGACATTCCCAGATAAACAAATACTGAGTTTGTCACTAATAGACTAGCTCTTTAAGAAATGCTATAGTGAGTTCTTTAGGATGAAAATAATATACCCTAGACAATAAGTAGAATTCAAATGAAGAAATGAAGAACACTGGTAAGGGAAACTACATAGGTACTTATTAAAAAAACATAACTGTTATTTGTTGTAACTCCTTTTCGTTCCTTCATGTTATATAAAAGACAACTCATAATGCAATACATATAAATCTAAGCTGGTGAGCACACAAAGTATAAAATGCAATTTATGACAATAGCAAAATAAAGGAGGGGAAATACAGCTTTATAGGAAGAAAGTTTTTATATATTATTGAAATTAAGTTGATTATCTTCTAAATTAGGTTGTAATGAATTACATTGTGATTAATAGCCTCCAGAATAACAACTAAAAAATTACTCAAAAGTATATAGTAAACTAAAGGACAAGTTAATTAATCTATATATATGAATTATATATATTTGTATATGTTTATTTGTATCTATGGAACTTAATTACTATATATGAAATGATATATGTATATATATTATATAAAAATATCTATGTAACACAAAATAAGAAGTATTGGAGGAACTGAAGAACAGGAGCAAAAAATAAGACAAAATACAAATAGAAAGATAAATATTATCTTTAACATTCATTGCATAAGATGTAGATGGATTAAATTCTTCATTAAAGGGCAGAAATTAAAAACTGCAACCTCACCCCTAAAAAATAAATAAATAAAAGGCAGAAATTGCCAGAATCGAAACAACCCAATTAAAAAATAGGCAAAAGACCTGAATAGACATTTCTCCAAAGAGGACATACAGATGGCCAGTAGACATACAAAGATGTTCAACATCACTAATCATCAGATAAATGTAAATTAAAACCACAATGTAAACACACATGAATATGTAAAGGAAATCTTGATGGGCATAAAGGGAGAGATCAACAGAAATACAGTCATAGATATTCCAGATAGAAAATCAGTGAGGAGAAAGCAGCTTTAAATGACACATTAGAACAAATGGATTTAATTGGTATCTTCAGAGCATTTCACCCCAAAGCAGCAGAAGATACATAATTTTTAAGTGCACATGGAACTTTTTCTAGGATAGACCACATGTTAGTACACAAAACAAATCTCAAAAATTTTAAGAAGATTGAAATCAGCCCTGGCTGGTGTAGCTCAGTGGATTGAGCCTGGGCCTGTGAACTAAAGGATCGCCGATCAATTCCCAGTCAGGGCACATGCCTGGGTTGCAGGCCAGTTCCCAGCAGGGGATGCGCAGAAGGCAACCAATACTGATGTTTCTCTCCCTCTCTCCTTCCCTTCCCCTCTAAAGATAAATAAATAAAATCTTTAAAAAAAGAAGATTGAAATCATATCAAGCATCTTCTCTGAACACAATGCTATAACACTAGAATTCATTCACAAGAAGAACACTGAAAAACATGCATGGACATGGAGGCTAAATAGCATGTTATTAAACAAAATATGGGTCAAAAATGAGATCAAAGAAGAAATAAAAAGATACCTTGAATCAAATGAACATGAGGACACAACAATCCCAAATCCGTGGGACCCAGGGAAAGCAATCCTAAGAGGGAAATTCATAGCATTACAGGCCTATCTTCAAAAAATGAACAAACTCAAATAAATAATCTAACTTCACACTTTTTTTATTGTTGTTCAAATACAGTTGTCCCCATTTTCCTGCCACCACTTTCCCCTGCCCCACCTACCTCCACCTTTCACCCTCAATCCTATCCCCTTTGGCTTTGTCCATGGGTCCTGTATACACTTTTCTTCATGACATTTTCCCTTCTTTCCCCTGTTATCTCCCTCCCCCCTCCCCTCTGGTTACCATCAGTTTGTTCTTTATTTCAATGTCTTTGGTTATATTTTGCTTGGTTGTTTGTTTTGTTGATTAAGCTTGAGAACATGAAAAGGAACAACAAACAAAGCCCAAATTGTGTAGAAGGAAGGAAATAAAGATCAGAGCAGAAATAAACGACATGGGGTCAAAAATGTTTAAAAGATCAATGAATCCAAGAACTGGTTCTTTGAAAAGATAAACAAGATTGACAAACCTGTAACCAGACTTATAAAGAAAAGAAGAGAAAGGACTCAAATAAATAAAATCAGAAATGAAAGAGTAGAAATAACGATGGACACCAAAGAAATACAAAGGATTCTAAGAAAATATTATGAACAACTATATGCCAACAAACCAGACAACCTGGATGAAGTGGATAAATTCCTACAAACATACAAGTTTCCAAAACTAAATCAGGAAGAATCAGAGAATCTGAGTGGATGGATTACATTTAATGAAATTGAAGGAGTAACAAAAAAACTCCCAGCAAACAAAAGCCCAGAAGTGGATGGCTTCACAGGTAAATTTTACCAAACATTCTGAGAAAAACTAAAAGCTCTCCTTCTCAAACTATTGTATAAAATTCAAGAAGAGGGAAGGCACCAAACTAGTTTTACAAGGCCAGCATTATTCTAATTTGAATACCAGATGAAGACACTACAAAGATAAAAAATTGTAGGCCTATATTTCTGATGAATGTAGATGCTAAAGTCCTCAGCAAAATATGAGGAAACTGAATATAGCAATGCAACAAATGATCATACATCATAATCAAGTGGGATTTGTTCCGGGAATGCAAGGTTGGTTCAACAATCACGAATCAATAAATGTGATTCAACACATAAACAAAAAGGAGAAAAAAAAAACCCACATGGTCATATCAATAGATGCAGAGAAAGCATTTGATAAAATCTAGTACCCATTTATGATAAAAACTTTCAGCAAAGTTTGATTAGAGGGAACATACCTAAACATAATAAAGGCCATATATGACAAACCCACTGCCAGCATCATACTCAATGGATAAAAACTGTAAGTGTTTCCCTTAAGATTGGGAACAAGACAAGGATGTCCACTTTCACCTCTTATTCAACATAGTATTGGAAGTCTTAGCCACAGCAATCAGAGAAGAACAAGAAACAAAAGGCATCAAAATTGGAAAGGTAAAATAAAACTGTCTTTATTTGCAGATGACATCATACTGTACACAGAGAATCCAAAGATTCCACCAAGAAAGTACTAGAAGTGATAAATGAGTTCAGCAAAGTAGCAGGATACAAAATTAATATCTAGAAATAAGTTGTATTTTTATATGCTAATACTGAACTAACAAAAAGACAAATTAAAGTAACCATCCCATACACAATTGCTTCAAAAAATATAAAATACCCAGGAATAAACCCAATGCAGGATGAAAAAGACCTGTACTCAGAAAAGTATAAGACATTGAAGAAAGAAATTGAAGAAGATACAAATAAGTGGAAGCACATAACATGTTCATAGATAGGAAGAATTAACATCATTAAAATGTTAAAAACAATCTATAGATTAAATGTAATTCCTATCAAGATTTCAATGATATATTTCACAGAACTAGAACAAATATTTCAAAAATGTATATGGAACCACAAAAGGTCCCTCATAGCAACAGCAATCCTGAGAAAGAACAAAGTTGGAGGAATCATGCTACCAATATGAAACTACATTATAAGGCCATAGTAATTAAAACAACATGGTACTGTCATAAAAATAGATACACAGATCAATGGAACGGAATAGAGAGCCCAGAAATTTACTCACACCTTTATAGTCAATTAATATTTGACAGAGGAAGCAAATACATGCAATGGGTTAGTGATAGTTTATTCAATAAATGGTTTTGGGAAAATTGAACGGGTACGTTCTAAAAAGTGAATCTAGACTACCTTCTTACACTACACAAGAATAAATTAAAAATGGATTAGAGACTTAAATGTTAGACCTCAAACCATAAAAATTCTAAAAAATTCTAGCAGCCCAAGTGTCCATCAGTACATGAAGCAAGAAAACAACTATGGAACATTTACACAATGCAATACTACTTGGCCATAAAAACGAAGAAAAATATACCCTTTGCAACAGTATGCGTAGAGCTGGAGAACATTATGTTAAGTGAAATGAGCCAGTCAGAAAAAAAAAATACCATATGATTCCACTCATATGTGGAATCTAATGAAGAAACTGAACTAACAAGCAAAATAGATACAAACTCATAGATGGAGAACAGATGACAACTAGTGGGGGGAGGTGAGGGGTGCAGGGATTGAGCAAAATGGAAAAAGGACCCATGGACATGGACAACAGTATGGTGATTACTTGGGGTAGGAGGTATAAGGGGATTAAATGCTACTGGAAATAATATAATAAGAATAAGAAAATGTTTTTAAAGGAAAAAATTTAAACAAAGAAATGAGGAGAATAGGTGATTTTTAAAAATCTCCTCAGCTTTGTTTTTTAAAGATTTTATTTATTTATTTTTAGAGAGAGGAGAAGGGAGGGAGAAAGAGAGGGAGAAAAACATAGTGTGGTTGCCTCTTGCACACCTCCTAATGGGGACCTTGCCTGAAGCCCAGGCATGTGCCCTGACTGGGAATCAAACTGGCAACCCTTTGGTTCTCAGAGCTGGTGCTCAGTCCACTGAGCCATACCAGACAGGGCTCAACTTTCTTTAGTATGATACTGTCCTTAGTATTAAAGATTATACCAGTTCTTCTGAATACTTGGTAAGATTTGTTAAAAAAATTCCAAAGATCCTGACTGTTACCAGAAGATTAAGAACTCTTGCCCCTTTCATATTCCTCCAAGTGTTCTGATAAAGCCTTAAAAAGGAATTTACTTGATTTATTTCCTACTCTCCTTTACCTACTCTTCTTTATGGAAAAATAACTGTCAAGTAGACTTTCTAGTAAATCTCACAATATGGAATACAGTATATGACCAAGAATTTGCCACTGTATTACCAACATTCTTAGATACTATCAAGTTGGGTAGAGACATAGATCATGAGGGATAGAAAAGGATTTCAAAGGCCTATTACTACTCTACCCTTTTCATCACTCAGTAACATACAGATCATCCCCTCTGGTACTAGCCATTTCATCATCATTCTGTTACTCAGGACTTAGTTCTTACCTTTGAAAAGCATACACACTCCTATAGATAAATGGAAGAACCACACTAGACATCATGAGATATCAAGACAAAGGAAAATCAAACCCAGTGTATGATTCCATGGGCTGGAGGCTAATTCTGTTAGGTAGGGAGAGTTATACCTGGAGCCAATCATTTAATGTGTTTTCCAAGACCTTACTATGTACCAGACATAGTCCTAAAAGATACAGCAGAGAGCAAATCAGACAAAGTCCCTGCTCTTGTGAAACTGACATTCTAATTAGGAGAGAGTCAATATGCAAACAAACAAGGAGTAAGTATACATATAATTATAAATATAAATATAAGTAAATATAAATAGATCAATTGATAGATAGATAGATAGATAGATAGATAGATAGATAGATAGATAGATAGATAGCCAAGTGTTGACAAGTACTACAATGCAGATATAGAATAAAATATGGTAAGGATATAGAGAATATTCTTTTGTTATCAGAAAGGAGAGTCTGCTTTGATAAAGTGAACTTTTAACAAACATCAGAAAGCAATAATAAATGAAATAAATAGGTATTTGAGGGAAGAGTTTTTAAAACTATTTTAAAGATTTTATTTATTCATTTTTAGAGAGGGGAAGGGAAGGAGAAAGAGAGGCAGAGAAATATCAATAGGTGGTTGCCTCTTGCACACCACCTACTGGGGACTTGCCCTGCAACCCAAACATGTGCTCTGACTGGGGATCAAACTGGCAACCCTTTAGTTCACAGGCCAGCTCTCAATCCACTGAGCTACACCAGCCAGGGCTGAAGGAAAATTTTTCTTGGCAGAGGAAACTACAAGTGCAAAGGCCCTGAAATAGGAGTTTGTATGATGAGTGCAAGAAATAGCAAAAATACCAGTAAGTCTGGAATGAGTTTGAGTGGTAGAAGATAGAGTTATTGAGGGGTTTGGTCATATATGGCCTTAAGAACCATAATGAAAATTTGGATTTTACTCTGTGTGAGATGGGAAACCACTGGACAATTTTTAGCAGAATGACATTATCAGGTCATCAGACTTCTGTGTAAAGAATAAACTTGTGCGGGGAGGGGGAAAGGTGGAATCAGCAAGAACTCAAGTGAGAGATAATAGTAACATAGCTTTGGGTAGTGGTGATGAAAGAGCTAACAAGTTATGGAATCCTGGATTGGAATATTAGGGTAAACCAACTTTTAAAAATAAAAATAAGAATACCTTTTAATTTGTGTTATGCTATCTTCATCCAGTTTCTCACAAGCACAAGAGACTATTTCTTCCTAGTGATGTTACAAACACTTCAAAGCACTGAGCTAGCTGAGGAGTTATTTTGCGATGTCTTTCAAAGCAAATAGAGTACACTTACTTATCTTGGATTCAACAGAAAAATGCTATGTTTTATAACATGATTTTGGAAAACCAGTGTCAGAGCATTACCACTAGTTGATAGTGCTGAGGAATCTATTGTTGGCTTAATCTGGAAACAAAATTTTCTTGGTCAGTTATAGGAGAAAAGGTGGGGTGTGGCGGGGAGCCAGCACTCCATTTTATAAAAGGGTCTTGACATTTTGCATTAAAAATTTTTAATTTATTTATCTTTATACTTTTTTAGTTTAGAGAGACAGGAAGGGAGGGAGAAAGAGAGGGAGGGAAACATCCGTGTGAGAGAGAAACATCTATCAGTTGTCTTTCATACTCGCCCTGACTAGGGACTGAACCCTCAACCCAGGCATGTGGCCTGACAGGAATCAAACTGGATGGTTACCTTTCTCTTTGTGGGACAATGCCCAAACAACTGAGCCACATTAGTCAGGGTCATCTTGTATTTTTTTATTTTCTATATTTTAAAAATATTGTAACTCAGTTGTAATAAAGTAAGAAGCTCACGTTTCTTAAGTACCACATCAGCACACTAACTTTAAAAGAGACCCTTTCACTAAGAATCATATTCAACAAATGTTTAGTGTTCACACTGTGTGTAAAAAGCACTGATCAACATAGTGCAAAAATCAATGATAAGAAGACAGTAGAAATTGCTGAGATTAAAAAAAATGAAAAAGAAGTAAAGCTGCCACAGATGCCTTTAGATTTTATTGCTGAGGTTTTTTGCCACATAAGTCCTGCCCCATTCCTTCTGTCTCCTCTCCCCACCACCGATTCTTAAATTCATAGTGACAGCCAGCCTCAGTTTCTGCAGCTGTGTTTGCATGCTGACAGCCAAGGCCCCAACAGATGCTTGTGGGCTCAGGTTTGGCCCTGACTCCTGTCACTGGCTTGCATCACTGTGTGCACCTGTGCACCACCAGCCCCAACTCCAGCCACTAACTCCCACCACCTTGTGCATGCCCTTGGTGACCTTCCGCAGCTACAGGAGTGCACACAGCCAGCCAAGTTCTTCACAGCTATTTGTGGATTTGGATCCAGTCCTGACTTCTGTCACTGACCTATACCTCTGTTTGTGTCTGCAGCTAGCTCCAGCATCTGTGCGACTGCATACTGCAAGACTAATATATTTATGGCTTCACAAAGGACCCCAAATACCCAAAGCAATCCTGAGAAAGAGCAAAGCTGGAGGTATCACAGTTCCTGATTTCAGATATAGATAGACCAATGGAGCAGAATTGAGAGTCCAGAAAGAAACCCATACATATATGGTGAACTTATCTTTGACAAAGAAGCCAAGGACACACAATAAAGAAAGCATAGTAGCTTGAAAAAAAGAGTGAAGAAAGTTTTTTTAAAAAAGAGAAAGGAAGGGAAGAGATGTGAAGAAAAGGAGAGGAGAGGAGGGGAGGGGAGGGGAGGGGAGAGGAAACAATCTGTTGTCATTTATATCCACATATTTATGTATATATGGACATTCAGTATACTGTGGCTCTCTAGACACTGCAAGGGTTCACCTAATACTGGATCTTCCATGTAATTTATGCTTGCTTCAGTTGAATAGAATTTTTTAAATTAAGAAACTCAATTCAAAAGTATCTCCCCATTAGCTAATAAGTAGAAAAAGGTTTGATATGTTTCATTTCTCTAGTATCAATTTAAAACACTTTTATACCAAAATACAGAGATACATTATAGTATAAAATACAAAATTCATGTGAATTTTTTTAGATTAGCTATAAAATTTTATTTATTGCCATTAGTTTATCTTGTAGGGAGTACTCTCTTGCTATGCACTCCTTCCCCCACATTCCATTATTCTTTCCAGTTAGGGCTTCTTTAAAAAAAAAAAACAACAAAAAACAAAAAAAAACCTTATCCTTACCCAACGACACTTTTTTTCATTGCTTTTTAGAGAGAGAGAAAGGGAGAAAGAGAAAAAATCAATGTGAGAGAGAAACATCGATTGGTTGCCTCCTGGATGTACTTGGACCAGGGATCGAACCCGCAGCCTAGGTATGTGCCTTGATTGGGAATCAAACCTGCAACTCTTCGGTGTACACAATAAGCCTCAATGGAAACTTTTGATTAGTTCTCTTCTAAGTTCTCTCACATTCTTCAGTCCACATTTCATTAAATAGCTTTTATGTGTCAGAGATCTTGCTTGCTACTAGAGAAATAAACTGTTCTTATAAGCTTATCATAAGTAGAATGTAGCAGATATACAAAACTGGTAATTGTAATATGGCTTGATATGCCACATGGATGAGGGAATTGTGGGTATCCCAAGAAGTAAGGTACCAAGAGATTAGCTACTCTAGGGAATATCTAATATAATAGTTTATATTTGAGTTAGACTTTGAAATATGGGTAAGATTTTGCTGAAGGCACAGAGAGACAAGAAAGGGAAAGTAATTTCAGATTTGGGAAAATGATATATATAAGAGCAAGGAGATATGGAAGATATGTGGTGTCACAAGTCTGTGGGTATTAAGATAAGGTTCAACTTGGGCATACGGTGAAAGATCCCATGCTAAGTTTTATGGGCTTTATCCTATGTCCATTAAGGATTCAACAAAAAAAAAATTGATAAGGGGAGGAGGAAGGAATCATAAATCTAGTAGCAGCAAGATCTTCTAGGATCAGATCATGAAATAGTAGCTTACTTCATTTTCCCTTCCAGCTCACCCCCCTACTGATGCTCCTACCAAAAGCAGACTCTGAAATAGGGTTTGGACACAGGTAGTTTATTTAGGAGATTATCTCAGGAAGCATGAAGAGAAAATGAGGAAGTCAGATAGGGAAGATAGAAACCAACAAAGGGTTTGTGAATGAGATGGTTACACTATGGGCAAGTGGACTTCAATATTTCTGAGGATCTTCTGAGAGAGTATTTGAAAAGTACTGTGCAATAGAAATAAAAGAATACAATGCAAGCAACATATGTAATTTAAAATTTTGAATTCCACAATTTATTATTTTTATTTTCTTATGTTTAGTTTTTTTTTTCAATTAGACTTTACATTCAATATTGTTTTATATTAGTTTAGCCATACACTATAGTGGTTAGACAATCATATACTTTAAAAAGTGATCCCCTGATATTTCCAGTACCCAAGGGGAGGTAAAAGACCTGTACTCAGAAAATTATAAGACACTGAAACAAGAAACTAAAGAAGGCCCTGGATGGTGTAGTTCAGTGGACTGATCATGGGCTGAGAACCAAAGGGTCTCTAGTTCAATTCCCAGTCAGGGCACATGCCTGGGTTGTGGGCCAGGTCCCCAGTTGGGGCCATGTGAAAGGCAACCACACATTGATGTTTCTCTCTCTTTCTTGCTCCCTTCCCTTCTCTCTAAAAGAAAATAAATAAAATATTTAAAAATAAAACTATTTATAAAATATTTAAATCAAAACTATTGTCCTCCATAAACACATATGACAATTTTAGCAATTTCCTGTATTCATTAGTTATTGTGCCTTATCTGGAATTTGTGTTTCACAGTAACTTTACATTTTTCTGTCCTTTTTCCTACAGACTTCCATCATCTATTTCTTCTCTACTGTGGTAAAAAGGTAAATTTAAAGTCTCTTCTCAAGAATTTTATTTTGTAGGAACATGTAATCTTACATGAGGTTTTCCAAGTAAGACACATACATTATATTTTATGATCTTCATCTCTCAAATTGAGGCAAACTGTGATATGTAGGGCATGGGATTTAACCAACTCTATGTTTTAGTGCCCTAATCTAACTAAAGTTGTGCAAAGTTAAGCTGTCCCTAGCCCTGACAATCAGTAGAACACAAAGAAAATTAAAAAGGGAGGTGTAGTTGATAAGCTGGTGCCACATCTGGATTTTTTCTTTATGTCTGAGGTACTAATTTCCCCAGATGCTAGGAGTGTTGATTGCTGATTACTCATCTGAAAATATGTGTCCTAATGTAAATTAATTATTACAGATACTATATAATGTGCATGCTCTAATTCTCTTAATATTCGTGTCCTATAAATACATACATTATGGTGGCAATGGGAAATAAATTTTAATTTGACTTTGAAGGAAATAATGGCTTCCTCTTTCACCTTTTACACAAAACATTAAAATAGTTTTGTTTAGAGAGAGAATGAATTTGCAGGAAAACAAATAATGTATTTTTTATTTTATTAAGATACATTAATCAGCCCTGGCTAGTGTGGCTCGGTGGATTGAGCGCGGGCTGTGAACCAAAAGGTCGCCAATTTGATTCCCAGTCAGGGCACATCTCTGGGTTGCAGGCCAGGTCCCCAGTAGGGGGCACACAAGAAGCAACCACACACTGATGTTTCTTTCCCTCTCTTTCTCCCTCACTTTGCCCCACTCTAAAAATAAATAAATAAAATCTTTTTAAAAATTGAAGAGTTAAAAAAGGTACATTAATCAACTTTCATTCAATTGTTATGAAACCCCCTGCCCCAAATCCATTCTGTATGCTGCCTGCATATTTCCCTGGTGTGCTCATCTGAGTTTACATGTCAACCCCAATCAGATTCACCATTAAATGATGTAGTTAGATGCAGAGACATGAGAGACACAAATATTCTAAATGTGCATCACAAGAAGCCCAAATCATTGGGATGGCAACACTCTCTTCACCTTCTACCCTATGACATGTCTTACAGTTAAAATCTGCAGAGTAACAAGCAAAAACAACCCCATATTTATGATGCCTAAAAACAACAATAGAAATTCTGAAGTCACCATGGAAACTGCCTCCCACTATCATTTGCCTTTCAGAGATTTTTAGAAGCATTTATCCACAACGAATCAGCAGGAAAAAAAATTGAGAGAGATGACCTTAATTATGAATGCTTAGGCTTATTAGAAGGAGGTTTATCAAGAAATAAACAAAAAAAAGAGGCCTTTAATCCAAAATTCATTAAATATTTATTTTAAGAAATCTTAACTTACCTATCTCCCAGACAAATTCTTTAAAGGAGCATTTAAAATATAGCTTTTTATAAGTCATTGGTTTTATTTATTTAAAGTATATTTTATTCATTATGTTATTACAGTTTTCCCCCTTTATTCCTCCTCTGCCCTGAATCCCCCAACCCTCCAGCATTCCCACCCACCTTAGTTCATGTCTATGGGTTGTACATATAAGTTCTTAGACATCTCTGTTTCCTATACCATTTTTGACCTCTCCTGTCTATTTTATGCCTACCAATTATGCTTCTTCTTCCCTGTACATTTCCCCCCCATTCCTCCCCTCCCGCTTGCCACTGAAAACCCTCCATGTGATGTCCATTTCTCTGATTCTGTTCTTGTTCTGGTTATTTGTTTAGTTTTTGTTTACATTGTTTTTCTTTTTCCAAGGTTCAGTTGTTGATAGTTGTGAGTTTGTTGTCATTTTACTGTTAATAGTTTTTGATCTTCAACTTCTTAGATAAGTCCCTATAACATTTCATATAATAATGGCTTGGTGATGATGAACTCCTTTAACTTGACCTTAACTGGGAAGCACTTTATCTGCCCTTCCATTCTCAATGATAGCTTTGCTGGATAGAGTCACTTGGATGTAGGTCATTGCCTTTCATGACTTCAAATACTTCTTTCCTGACCCTTCCTGCCTGCAAGGTTTCTTTTGAGAAATCAGCTGATAGCCTTGAGGGCACTCCTTTGTAGGTAACTCTCTCTTTTCCTCTTGGTGCTTTTAAGATTCTCTCTTTGACGACAATCTTGGTTAACTTAATAATGATGTGCCTTGGTGTGTTACTCTTTGAATTCAACTTCTTTGGGACTCCCTGAGCTTCCTGGACTTCCTATAAGTCTGTTTCCTTTGCCAGATTGGGGAAGTTTTCCTTCATTATTTGTTCAAATAAGTTTTCAATTTCTTGTTCTTGCTCTTCTCCTTCTGGAACCCCTATAATTTGGATATTAGAACATTTCAAGTTGTCCCAGAGGTTCCTAAGCCTCTCTTCATTTTTTTTTTGAATTCTTGTTTCTTCATTCTGTTCCAGTTGGGTGTTTATTTCTTCCTTTGTTCCAAATTTTTGCTTTGAGTCCTGGTTTCCTTGCTGTCACTGTTGGTTCCCTGAATATTTTGGGTCATTTTACTTTGGATATCTTTCATTTTGTGACCAAGCTCAATCAGTTCTGTGAGCATTTTGATTACCAGGGCTTTAAACTCTCCATCAGCTAGGTTGACTATCTCCTGATCACTTAGCTCTCTCTTTCTGAAGTTTTGCTCTGTTCTTTTATTTGGGCCCTATTTCTTTGTCTCAGCACACCTGTTAAGTTGAAAGGGAGTGGGGCCTTAGGTGTCCACCAAGGCAGGGCAACCCTCCTTACTGCTGTTCCGGTGCTGCCTATGGGGGATGAGCCAGAAAGGGTACAATGCAGCTTGCCTGCTGGGCTCTGGCTCCACTTTCCAATAAACTCTTATGTGAGACTGGGAGTTTCTCCCACCATGGCAATCTCCACCATAGTCCACAGTCAGCTCTGAGTCTCAGTTTCCTGTTCAGTCAGCCCTGCTGGAGCTGTCCACTGCCTCTCAGCAGCCAGCCCCACCGAAAGTGTCCACCACCTGGCTGGGTGTTCTCTCAGCCATCTCCACCTGCATGCTCCACCACATTGTGGTGAGTTCCTTTGTCCACCCATCTTACCAGTTAGGTTGGTCTGGTTGACTATTTCTTTAATTCCTTGGTTGTTGGAGTTCTGTGCAGTTTGATTTTCTGACACTTCTGGTTGTTTATTAATTTTAGATTGGTTGTTATCCTCCTTTTGGTTGTGTGAGGAAGCAAAGAGTTTCTACCTATGCCTCCATCTTGACTGGAACCTTATAAGTGGTTGGTTTTACATATTTCATAAATATTTATATTTTAAAGTAATATGTATTTGTATCTTATTTTTCCTTAAATTGTTTATTATTATTATTTACAGTTGTCCTAATTTTTTCCCCTTTTGCCCTTCCTCACCCACCCAACACCTACCCATTGCAGTCAATCCCCACACCATTGTCCATGTTCATGGGTCATTCATACATATTCCTTGACTAGTCCCTTCCCCTCTTTCCACCATTATCCCCCTCCCCTCTCCCCTCTGGTTGCTGATATTCTGGTCCTTGTTTCCATGCCTCTGATTCTATTTTGATCATTAGTTGTTCTTATTCTTTAAATTCCTCTCTTGGGTGACATCATATGGTATTTGTCTTTTACCTCCTGGCTTATTTGACTTAGCATAATGCTCTCCAGATCCATCCATGCTGTTGCAAATGGTAGGAGTTCTTTCTTTCTGCTGTATAGTATTCCATTGTATAAATGTAACAGATATTTTTAATTCTATTTTAATTGATATTCAAGTACAGTTTTCTGTCTTTTACTCCCATCCAAGCACACCCCCCAGTGCTCCCCACCTCCCTCCCATTTCCACCCCCCTTAGTTTTTGTCCATGTGTCCTTTATACTTGTTCCTATAATCCCCGCCCTTTCCCCCTGAAATTCCTTCCCCTCTAACCTCAGGTTACTGTCATCCCCTTTTCTATTTCAATGTCTTCAGTTACATTTTGCTTGCTTCTTTGTTTTGTTGCTTAGGTTCCTGTTAAAGGTGAGATCATATGGTATTTGTCTTTTACTGCCTGGCTTATTTCACTTAGCATAATGCTTTCCAGTTCCATCCATGCTGTTCCATAGGGTAGGAGCTCCTTCTTTCTTTCTGCCACATAGAATTCCATTGTGTATATGGACCATAGTTTTTTGATCCATTCATTTACTGATGGGCACCTAGGTTGCTTCCAACACTTGGCTATTGTAAATTGTGCTGCTATGAACATTGGGGTGCATAGGTTCTTTTGGAATGGTGTTTCAGGGCTCTTGGGAAATAATCCCAGCAGTGCAATTGCTGGGTCAAAAGGCAGTTCCATTTTTAGTTTTCTGAGAAAATTCCATACTGTTTTCCATAGTGGTTGTACCAGTCTGCAATCCCACCAACAATGAACTAGGGTCCCCTTTTCTCCACAACCTCTCCAACACTTGTTGTTTGTTGCTTTGTTTATGATGGCCATTCTGACTGGTGTCAAGTGGTATCTCATTGTGGTTTTAATTTCATTTCTCTGATGGCTAGTGATATTGAGCATCTTTTCATGTGTCTCTGAATCCTCTGTATGCCCTCCTTGGAGAAATTCCTGTCCAAGTCCTTTGCCCATTTTTTAATTGGGTTGCTTATCTTCTTGGAGTGGAGTCGTATAACCTCTTTGTATATTTTGGAGATTAAACCCTTGTCTGAGGTATCATTGGCAAATATGTTTTCCCATATACTTGGGTCTCTTTTTATTTTAATGCTGTTTTCGTTAGCTATGCAGAAGCTTTTTATTTTAATGAGATCCCATTTGTTTATTCTTTCCTTTGTATACCTTGCTCTTCAGGACATATCAGTAAAAATGTTGCTCCTTGAGATATCTGAGACTTTACTGCCTATGTTCTCCTCCAGGATTTTAATGGTGTCACCGTTTACATTTAAGTCTTTTATCCATCTTAAATTTATTTTAGTGTATTGTGTAAGTTGGTGCTCGAGTTTCATTTTCTTGCATGTAGCTGTCCAGTTCTCCCAACACCATTTGTTGAAGAGACTATTTTTACTCCATTTTATGGTGTTGTCCCCTTTGTTGAATATTAACTGACTGTAGAGACTTGGGTTTATTTTTGGGCTCTCTGTTCTGTTTCAGTGGTCTATGTACCTGTTTTTATGCCAGTACCAGGCTGTTTTGATTACAGTGGCCTTCTAATAAGTTTCATATCTGGAATTACGATCCTTCCTACTTTGTTCTTCTTTCTCAAAATTGCAGCTGCTATTCGGGGTCGTTTATGGTTCCATATAAACTTTTGAAGTGTTTGTTCTTTGTCTGTGAAATATGCCATTGGTACTTTGATAGGTATTACATTGAATCTATAAACTACTTTGGGTAATACGGACAATTTGATGATGTTAATTCCTCCAATCCATGAACACGGTATATGTTTCCATTTGTTTGTGTCTTCCTTGATTTCATTCTTCAGTGTTGTGTAGTTTTCTCCATACAGGTCTTTTATCTCCTTGTTAGGTTTATTCCTAGGTATTTTATTTTTCGTGTTACTATATCGCATGGAATTTTTTTCTTGATTTCTGCTTCTGCTGTTTCATTGTTGGTATACAGATATGCCTTTGATTTCTGGATATTGACTTTGTATCCTGCTGTTTTGCCAAATTCATGTATTAGGTTGAGCAGTTTTTGCGTAGAGTCCATAGGATTTTCCATGTACACTATCATATCATCTGCAAACAGTGACACTTTTGTTTCCTCCTTTCCAATTTGGATGCCTTTTATTTCCTTTTCTTGTCTGATTGCTGTGGCTTGAACTTCCAAAACTATATTGAATAGAAGTGGTGAAAGTGGACAACCTTGTCTTGTTCCTGATCTTAGTGGAAAAGCTTTTGGTTTTTGCCCATTGAGTATGATGTTGGCTGTAGGTCTCTCATATATGGCCTTTATTATGTTGAGGAATGCTCCCTCTACTCCCACCTTGCTGAGTATTTTTATGATAAATGGGCACTTCACCTTGTCAAATACTTTTTCCGCGTCTATTGATATGATCATGTGATTTTTGTCTTTGCTTTTGTTTATGTGATGTAATACATTTACTGATTTGCGAATGTTGAACCATCCTTGCATCCCTGGGATGAATCCCACTTGGTCATGGTGTATGATCTTTAATATATTGCTGGATGCAGTCTGCCAATATTTTGTTGACGATTTTAGCATCTATGTTCATCAGCAATATTGGCCAGAAGTTTTCTTTCTTTGTTGTGTCTTTATCTGGTTTAGGGTTTAGGATGATGCTGACTTCATAGAAGGAGTTTGGAAGTCTTTCATCACTTTGGAGTTTTTGGAATAGTCTGTGAAGGATAGGGGTTAGTTCTTGTTTAAATGCTTTGTAGAATTCTCCTGTGAACCCATCTGGTCCTGGGCTTTTGTGTGTCGGAAGTTTTTTGATCATTGCTTCAATTTCATCTGCTGTTATTGGTCTGTTCAGGCTTTTTGCTTCTTCTTCATTTAGTTTTGGAAGATTATATTTTTCTAGAAATTTGTCCATTTCACCTAGGTTTTCAAATTTCTTGGCATATAGATCCTCATAGTAATTTCTTGCAATCATTTGTATTTCTGTGATGTCAGTTGTAATCTATCCTCTTTCATTTCTGATTGTGTTTATTTGGGCCCTCTCTCTTTTTTTCTTGATGAGCCTGCTAAATACTTGTCAATTTTGTTTATCTTTTCAAAAAACCAGCTCCTGGATTCATTGATCCTTAGTATTGTGCTTTTAGTTTCTATGTCATTTAATTCTGCTCTGATCTCGGTTATTTCCTTCCTTCTACTAGATCTGGGCTGTCTTTGTTGTTCCTCGAGTTCTTGTAGGTGTAGGTTTAGGTTGTTTGAAATGTTTCTGTTTTTTAGGTAGACCTGTATTGGTATGAACTTCTCTCTCAGGAATGCCTTTGCTGTGTCCCATAAGTTTTGGGTTTTTGTGAATTCATTTTCATTTTTTTCCAGGAACTTTTTTATTTCTTTCCTAATTTCATTCTTTACCCATTCATTATTTAATAGCATGCTATTCAATCTCCATGATTTTGAGTGTTTTGGATTTTTTTCCCTTGGTGTTGGTTTCTAATTTCAGTCCCTTGTGGTCAGAGAAAATGCTTGGTATGATTTCAATTTTCTTGAATTTGTTGAGACTTGTTTTGTGTCCTATCATGTGGTCTATCTTTGAAAATGTTCCATGTGCATTTGAATAGAATGTGGAGCTAGCTACTTTTGGATGCAGGGCTCTATATATATCAGTTAAGTCCATTTCATCTAGGGCGTTGTTCAATGCCACAGTATCTTTGTTGATATTTTGTTTGGAAGATCTGTCCATTTTTGACAGTGGGGTGTTGAAATCTCCTATTATAATTGTGTTGCTATTAATGGCTTTCTTGAAGGCCTCTTAGATTTTCTTTATGTATTTGG
>PVKM010026837.1:0-19098 GCA_004027735.1 Carollia perspicillata | reverse complement strand
ATGAACTTTTCTTCTTCTCATTCACCCCAAAACCAAGGCAATCACTTTCCATCATTAAAACATTGTCACTTTAACCACACCATGCCCAAGGACTCACTGTGTTTTTCTGTAATTTGCAAATTCAAGCTCTTTAATACCAGTTAATGGAGCTCCTTTTCTATCTCACAGCCAATTTCGTGGTGTCATTATCCATCCTCCCCTATGATTTGTTTATTTATGAACGGCTTATTCTCGGACCCCAGAATCCTGGTTGCAATTCAATCTGAGCAACTGCTAACTGAACAGTGCAACTCTGACTGGTAGCACGGCAGCTGCCTCTGCAGCTGTGAAAAGTGACAGCATGACTGTCCCAGAGGTGTCTCCGGACTTGTGGAGAGCCTCACTCTCCCAATGGCATGGACAGTGTCTCCTTCGGACTAACCTTCAGAGCCAGAGCGCTTTTCCAGCACGTTTCCCGGTCCCCATCCCTGCTGGGGTCAGCTCTGCTGAGCAGGGCCTGAGTTTTTTTTTTCTTCCATTAAAAAAAAAATCTAAAGTATGCAAATCATTAGCCCAGAGGAAGATCTGGTGCTTTCATCTTCCAGAAAGTAAAGGAAGCAGTGCTGAAAACTGCTAGTCTGGATTTAATTCTAACCTACAAAGAAGGACATGATGTAGGGAGGGGGAACTCGGAGAAACAGGAAACTTAGAAGAAAGAAATGATCTCACCTTGGGGTTGGTAATTATCAATAAGAACATAATGAGTATATCAGATTCGGGTGCAGACTTTATAAAAGCAGATTTCAAAAGATTCTAAAATATACATCTATATATACATAAAATATATACATCTATATATATATAAAATATATGTTTCAACTAACTAGAGATTCTAAAGTAATGGGAGAACGTAAAAGTAATTCTTAAAATAAGCAAACCAGGAACAAAGAAACAGAAAACGACAAGACATTCCTACAACTGTAAATGTCCTATTAAGGAAGGAGTCTGAAGGAGTCTGGAATGGTAGGCGAAGTAAAAAGAAATGCGGGGTTTTGACCCACTCGGATTTTACAATGCTGCTCCTACGTGGTGTAACACAGATAAAAATGAGTGACAAAACCCAGCAGGTATAATGGCAAGGAAGTCAGTGCTTTGGAGTAAATCAAGGCTAATAGAAATGTTCATCACAATTCAGGAGCCTCTGGATGGATTTAGAGAATGAAAGGTAGGAAGCACCATTAGGGAAAATCATTAACAAATGACAGAGAACAACATAAAATAACGAATACACAGATATTTGCTTCAGTAATTTCTATAAACAAAGAGGCGTTCAAATGTTACAGACTGAATGAACTGCATGTAAATAAAACCGTGCCCGAACTAAATGAGAAGGACCTTACGAAACAGCCCAGGTCCTTTTTAACCGGTCCCTTCTCTGACCCCAGGCAAACTGGCCTCCAAAATACTGCACCAGAAAAGAAACGGCCAAGCTGAGGAATGATGGAGAAGGCCAGGCGGAGGGCTTCGCCGCCCGAAGTGTGTTCCGTAGACCAGTGGCCTGAACGTTACCTTGGACCCTGAGAGACGTACTAATTCCCAGGCTCCACCGCCAACCTGCGGACCCTGCCTTTCAACCAGATATCCTGCGATCCACATACACGTTAAAATTTGAAAAGCTCTGTGCTAGAAAAATGCAGATGGGCAAAACAATCTGATTTTCAACATGTCAATTCTGTGTACTAAGGCATGCTGAGTTTTGACACTAACTAATCTCAGCGGAGCGGGAGAAAGAATTATTCACGAAATCGTTATGCACACACAGAGAGCTTTGGTAATCTCTGACGGAGAGAAGTCCACTAGAGCGAAGCACACACACTAAAGCCCCTTTAACAGCCAGAATTAGGGTGGGGTAGCCGGGAGTGCCCTGCGTTTTTTTTTAAGTGGCAGTACATCATGAGGACTAAGAACAAAGGCTCTGGAGTCCAGCTCTTGAGTTTGGATCTCAGTTTTTGCTGTTTTCTGTGTGACCTTAACCAATTGCTTGACTTCTCTATGTCTCAGTTTTTTCATCTGTAAAATGGAGAAACAGTGCCTATCTTGCCCATGATCGTGAATTAGTCAAAGTAAAGTGTTTCTAAATGCAGCGTGGGTGGCCCCCGGATAGGATCCTAGAACAGAAGGAGGTCATTGGTGGAAAAACCGGTAAATTCCAAATAAAGCCTGTAGCTTAGTTACTAGCAGTACGCTGATGTTAATTTCTTAGTTGGGACAAATGTACACGGTTATGTAAAATGCTAACATTAGGGAAGTGGGCGAAGGGAATATGAAACTATACCATTCTTGCAACTCTTCTAATAAAATTAGATTTGTCTAATCTAACATTATTTCAAAATATACTTTATCTAAAAAGAAAAGCATATAACATAGGACCTAACATGTAATAAACACTCAATAAATATGAGCTATTGTAATTAGTTTAAATTTTTGTTCATTTACAGCAAGTATATCCAAATGTAAGGAGTCTAATATAGGCATACTAATCCTGCTCCAGCAATGTATTTTGGTTGAAGATACAGAAGATATAATTATCATATTTTGGGACAGTACAAAACTGAGAGAGAGCTAACATATGTAAAACTCACATCCACTAGGTTTAAAGAGATGCCAGCTTTCGCTTTAGTGCAGCTTATAAAATCGAATGAGACACAGAATAATGAGCATTGAAAAGAAAGAGGGTCAGAGGAACCCTGGCAATCTGAGCAGCGGTAAGGAATGGACGTTGTAATGGGTGTCGAGCTCAGGGGCGTGTAATCCACAGTGGTTTGTTTTGTCTTTGGGCCACCCAAAGACTCACGTTCGAAGGGCCAAGAACAACTAGCTTGTCCAGCAAGGGTTTTGTGTCCTTTCTGGCACCCATGATGTGAACAGATCGGTGAGAAGGTGGCTGGAATACAAAGTAAGGGGCATGGATGCTAGGCAGGTACAAGGAGAAGTCTAATGCAGCCATAAATACGGTTCTCAAAAGGTCTTAATAAACTGGGGAAGTGTTCTAAGGATATGAAGTCTGGCTTCACGGTTAAGATTGTTCTCTAAAGGAAGACAGATCAGCGAAGAGTCTCTGTGTTGCAAGCATAGTGCTAACCAACCTGTCATTTATCTGCCCAAACCCTGCAGTGTGAGGAGGTTGGGGTATAAATACAGGGGGGTTCTCTGGACCCTCTCACTAATTAGAAGCATTTCGTGTTCTAGTTTTGGTTCTTTATTTTCATGGGATTTTTCCAACCTGAAATAAAGAAAGTCATGTTCCTGGAAGATCTGTGACCGTGTCTAGTCATCTCCAGAGTGAAACCTATGCATCCCAGGGAGGAGCAAAATCATATACTTTGGGATGAAGGTAAAATATTAGAGCTGCTGTTAACATTTACATTGCATATGGAGAAAAAAAAATTTAAACATGATATTTATTCTGTAGACAGCCATAGATGTGTTCCCTGGGCTCAGAAGTTGGATGGTCCCATGTCACATACCATGGGACACACAGGGGCTGGAACACAAGTTCCATCCTTGTGCCCAGTCTCATGTCTTTAGGGTGGATTGTGACATGCTTCAATTTAAATGGGCCCAGTTGAATGGGTTTGAGAAGTAACGTGTAAAAGCTTTCCCAATGAGACACCAGACCTAAAGGGCACTAATGATGGATGGACCAGGAAATCTCCCCCCCGAAAATGGAGGGCTTTACACTTCCGTCCCCAGCATGAACTGCTCGTTAGCTTTACGAGATAATGGCAATAATGATTTACACAAATCTGCAAGAAGCTGGCGAATGTGTTCAGAATCATCCAGAGGAATATCTAAACTGTGGATTTATACCTACAAAATTGAGTGATAAATTTTGCCCTAAATCAGTAGTTTTTTCTTTTTTATGAAGTTATTAGGGTGACATTCAGGGAAAGATAAATACCATATGACTTCACTCATATGTGGAATGTAATGAACAAAACACACAAACAAAATAGAAACAGACTCATAGATAGAACAGATTGACAGCTGTCAGAGGGGAGAGGGCTTGTAGGGCTGAGTAAAAAAATGAAGAAACTAAGAAAAAAGTCTCATAGAACAGACAACAGTGTGCTGACTACTAGAGAGGAAGGGGTTAGGGGGGTAGAAGAAGGTATAGGGGGCGTAAATCGTGATGAAGGAGACTTGACTTGGGGTGATAAACACACGATACAAGATACAGATGATGTATTGTAGAATCGTACACCTGAAACCTATAGAAATTTATTAAATTAATAGGTTTTTTTAACAGGAAACAACTTTGCCCCTAAGAGGACATTTGCACTGTCTGCAGATGTTTTTGGTAGTGAAAACTGGGAGACGCCACTGCCGTCTGTGGACAGAGTGGAGGGATGATGTTCTAAACCTCCCACGATGCACAGGACAGTCCCCACCCCCAACAAAGAATTTTCTAGCCGAAGATGTTAGTACTGCCAAGGTTAAAAAAACCTGTGCTTTGTTAAAGATACTTGAAAATTATAGTGCTATGCTTATAAAATTTATAAAAAACATACATAATGTGTTATAAATATATAAAATATGTATCAACAGGTGTGTGTTATACATGTGTGTTAAGTAACATTGTATATGGCAATATATACTCAAAATACTCTTATGATCGGGGATTCTGCATCAGAAAAAGAATTTGGACCATCAGAAGGGCACATTGCAGCTGCCTGATAAAGGTGGTTGCTTACCTTTATTTAAAGACTGGCTAATGGTGTTGAAAACACGTCACGGAAATTATTGAAGGGTGTGTGACCGTGCACCTTGAAACAGAAGATAAAGCAGTTATGTTGGTTGTCTTCAAAACTCTAAGAGCATTTTGTGGAAGAAAGATTCTCCTTAGTGAGGTATCTACGGAGCGCAGAACTAAGATCCCTGGAATCAAACAGTAAAAGGATTTTTCCATACAAGAGAAGGGAGACTTTCCTAACATTTTAGTAATTGGACAACGAAATGAGCTGATAGGTCACCGGACATTCTCACAGGGGATAGGGCCTCAGCAATTCTGCCATTTGTTCTTAAAATGTATGAAAAGCATTTTAAAAGCAGGAGACTTTGCATAAACAATCCCGGTTTCAGGTTTTTCCGGCAACAAGAGATGTGACACCCCCAGGAATGTGTCTACAGGGCAAAAATAACCAGGAAATGTCCACTTCACTCATTTCTGTGACCTGTGTCTGCTTCAGAGATCTTGTCTCAGGGCTGAGTAGTGGCTGATGGAGTTAACTCCAGAGCTATACAACTTGGCTACAAATGCCTCTGCCATTATTTACTGGTGATCTTGAGTATTTCCTAACGTTCTCTTTGCTTTAATTTTCTTGTCTCCGATGTGAGGATAACGGCACCCACCTTGTAAAGGTATATGAAGATTAATTGTATTCAGTCCAGGCAAAGTCCTTGGAACAGTTCCTGGCACACAGCACGTGCTCAGAGAGTGTCATTATTCCAGTCTGGGGCTCCGGGTGGAAAGGCTGCTAGTGCGCTTTTCTCTTGCAATTCTTAGCAGAGCGGCTGAGTCAACAGGGTTTCTCCTTGACCTGACATTACCATCTGAATGCAAGAAACAAAAGCCCTGTTTCCATTCAGGCTTTGAAACAATTGTCAGATTCTGTGACTGGTTAATATCAAATAAAAGTGTGGTTAGCGAAGCTGGAAAAGGGCTGCTTACTCTTTGTTACGTGACTGATAATTTCATGTCAGAAGTTCATCCTGGAAACATGCATCAGCAAAAGCCCTCTGTTGGGGGAGCCGTAGTCCCCATCACTGTAATTTATCAGCACAGTGCCACTGGCAACCAGGAGGGACCTGGAAACTTCAAACAGAACTGTAGAGTGGATGGGAAGGATAATATTTAAAAATATCCAGTAGTGCACTGAAGAATATACTTCAGTCCCAGGGACCACTACACCACCAATGTCACCTAGACCATTCCTACCTGTTTGTCTTAAAGGGAGTTTTGAGTTAAAATTGCATTATCTTGCCTAGTGGGAATTAAAGGTTTGTTATCACTATTATTTGCAATTTTATAGAAAAATTTAAAAATGGGTAGAGCCCACTAAGAGATGCATTGGATTTGGTGAAATTGAACCCAGTGGGGGGAAAGCTGGCTTTGACATTGGTTGAAGGAATAACCTTCTTATTTGGATCAGGGTGAACAGAGATGGCACCCATGCCTTTCCACATGGGTTTCTACTGAGAGCGAAACCATCAGCCCAGAAATTTCAGGTTTGATCACTCGCCAGTGCTTAACAGCCTCCCCAGGAAGGCAGATGCATTTTGCCAAGACAGTGGTTTCACTGAAGAACCGCCCACCGATAATGACAGATAAAGACAGCCTGGTGACGTGTGGTTCCGTCTTTTTCAAGGGTTTGCTGAATGCTGATAGGACGCAGCTTTTGTCTGAAAGGAAGCCTTTGCAACCAGTGACTGTCCTGTGTCATTAAACCTGCCCGCCAATTGTTTTGCCCCACAGAGCCTGCTTTATCACCCCAAGGGGAAGAAAGGGTGATTAGGTGTTTTTAATGACAAAAAGAAGCTGGGTTTTGAAACGTGCACACATTTCAAATGTTTACACAATGATGAAGAAAGATTTCTGTGCAGGACGGTGGTTTCTGTTTCATTTCTATCATGACACAGTGCACACGCACGAGGAGCAGTGAAGTTACTCCACATTAGGTCCCAGTGAAGGGAACCCGACACCCGACCTGGCTTCACGTAAGTGCATTTTAACTGGCCATCGTGTTCACATGCCATGTTATGTGGAAATACAGGTTAATGTATGTTAACATAAACGTTAATATTTGTTGCCTTCTATTTTCTCTCATTATTGATGATATACATTGGTCTCGGCTCTCCAACTCTAATATACATTACACGAGGTCACGGGTCCTTCTAATATTTCTGTTCCTCTCTGTTGCTCCTTACGGAGGCCTGAGCACATAACATAGGTTCAAAAATACATGTTGATTGGTTGAGTGGCAAAGATCATGGTTACAGAAAGTGATGGGACAACAATTCCAAAGTTCCAACGCAAGCTGAGTTTTCAAAGGTTGAAATGGTCTATTACTTAGAAAGGGACTTAACTGAAGATTGAGAAAATGAAACTACGGGAAGGTGGCTTGTCCCAACACTCTGTTGAGGCAGGAGCTTCAAAACAGAAATGGATGATTTTGAATGATGAAGAGAATTTTTTAGTTATGCCAAAATACCGTATTTCCCCATGTATAATGCACGCCCATGTTTTTTGCCCAAACGTTCAAGAATTCTTTTGTTTTACTTTTTGACTCAAATTTTTATTTATTTATATTTAGATACTTGTTTTTTGTATTATAAAGACATTTTAGCACTTATTTTTGAAAGTTGTGGTATAAGAAATTTTATGCGACAAACCATGACAAAACACAAGCACAGATACAAGGTATTTTAGCCACCACCCATGTAAACTGTGCATCCCTATTTTTCCCTCTAAAATTTTGGGCAAAAAAGTGTGCATTATACAGAAAATATGGGCAGATGCAGTCTTCAAACCATACTCATTACCTTGGGACACTGGGGAGCAAGATAATAGAGAATCAGATTAAGTATTTGGTCCTTCGAAATATTTTAGACAAGTTTCCCCTTCACTTCCCACTGCTTTTATTCATCATCATTGTTGGCCTATATTTATCTATTAAAAAAAAGGTAATGATAGTGGTATATGGAGCTTCATTTCTTGTCATTAGCCATAGAAAATATGTTAACTGTTCTTCCGGAGCCAATGGCCTTACCCTTGTTCACATGTAGTATCAATGAAAGGTACTGAGGGATCTATCTGGAAGTTAGCATTCCCGAAAAATTTCAGCCCACTATCTTTTTTTACTTTATTTTTATTGTTGACACTATTACAGGTGTCCCCATATGCCCCCGTTTGCACACCTCCACCCAGCCTCCACACCCCTTCCTCCGGCCATCATCCCACTGTTGTCTGTGTCTTTGGTTTATGCATATTTGGTCTTTGGCTAATCCCTTCCCCTTCTTTCAACCAGTCCCCCCCATCCTCCTCTCCTCTGTCAGCTGTCAGTCTGTTCCATGTATCTGTGCCTCTGTTTTTAATGTGCTATCAAATATCTAGACTGAGGTCATGAATAGCCACAGAGTGGAGAAGGTGCCCTTGACACTTTTTCTGAACTTGTGTAAGGGCGAGTGGATGTCACGCTCCCTGTTCTATCACTTGGACAAGAGGTGCAGTGACTTGTATGTAACTATCACGTTCTTTGATACACATGATTAATCTTCATATGAGTGGAAACTCGGTCTCACCTGTAATGGCTGAGTGATGCACTTCAATTGCAACAGGGCGTACTTGGGCCCTCCTGTGTTCGGGTAGCTATTATAGAATCCACTGAAGTCCTTCCTGGAGAAGTTAAATTAATGGAAGCAACCAGATCATGAGTCACCAGTTCAGTAAATTTTTATGGGGCAGGTCACTAGGTATGTATCCTTTACTTTTATATTTATTTCAGAAGAGAAGAGATAGTGACCTAACATGTGTTGAACGATTCTCATGGGTCAGGCTTTGAATGGGGCCTTCACATCACCATGCCATTGATTCGTCGACAGCATCCTGACTCAGGTGTGGTTATCCTCACTTATACAAGAAGAAAATGAACCACAGAGAGGTCGAATAAACTGCTCCAGGTACACACGACTACTGAGTGTGAGAGTTGGGACACGGATCCAAGTCCATCTTAAAGCAAAGCTCATGATATTTATCATTTTTCTTAATCTCTCGATAAAAAATACAGATTTTCCATTTTCTGCAATTCCACTACCATAATTACAAAACTTTAAAAATATTCAGAACTAACATTTTTGTGTATTCAACTACACTCCATAGCTTTATGTACTAAGTGCTTCAAATTTATTCTTTTTCAAGCCTCATAACCCTGCAAATTAGCTGTGATTATTGTAAGTCCTATATTATAAATGTGGAAGCTGAGGCACAGTTGGGCTATCTAATTGTTCAAGGTCATGTGACTAGTAAGTGGCAAACCAGGATTTGAACTCAGAAAGTATGGTTGGCTCTGTGGTCTGTTCTATCATCACTATCCTTAACTGATACATCCTGTATTCGTTACCGTAGTATTAAACATAAACACAGACTTAGCTTTGACCTTGATGTGTGCCGCTTAGTACATTTATATGTAATTACCTAATAGGGAATCTTCTCTTGATGTCTCCATTCAAAATGGTTTATGCACTAACCGAATCAGGCTGAATAAATAATACTTTACTCGCTGTAAGTTTTACATGTGTGAGAGTCCATTTTCCCTGTGTAATAACATTATATCTCTGAAGGACAGTTTTATCTTTTCTATTAAAAACATAGGTGATTTGATTCTTCAATAAAAATATAATACATGTGATATTTGTTACTGAATTAAGTTTTCTATTTAATATAAATTAATTACAGATGGTATACAACTCAAAGTGGATTACAATATATTCAAGAATTCACATTATTTTAGACAGAGGACCTAATGTAGCATCTTAGTGTTGCTTTGAGTTTTAAAATAAAATAAATGTACATCTTGCATGCCTTTGAAGATTCTTTTGCTAATCTCAGATTGCCATCTGAAATTTTAATTAGTGATTTAAAATGTGCTTACACAAAGAACTTTGTCCAAGTTGTCTGTTTCTGCCAAATTAAACTATTAAACTAAGTAACCTAATTAAATTCCTTTTAGCTTTTAATCAATATTTTATTTACATTCATATTTCCCGGGATACTTGATTAGCTTTCTGGATGTGATAGTTGTTTCTTCCCCATTTATCAAAAGTCATTTTTAAAGAGGAAAGTCTCTGCTCCAAGGCCACGGAGCCAGAAGGAAAGAAGTGAGGACAAGTGAGGTGCAGGCCCCCGCCTTGCCTCCCAGCCCTGGGTGCACAGGGAAGCCTGGCAGGGCGCTGCAGACGGAAACAGGGGTGGTGTGGTTGTCTTTCACAGGGAGTTCCTCTGCTCTTCCTCCCGGAGACCCCACCACACACATGGCAATAATCACAGGAAATAAGGACCACGATGTGCTGTCCAAGCCTAAAAGTAAATTCCCTCTCTACTCTGTCTTCTCAAGAATCAAATAGTTTTATAAAACTTCTGGAAAAAAATGTCCATTTTGCTCCCCTGTCACCCTTTTCCCTTCCCTATTTCCATAGTAAACAGGTTGCCCATTTCCCAGATGCAATATCTTTCAGATCTTTTGAAATAAATTTGAGCATTAGTATCTCTAGAAAGCACACTTCCTATTCCTTGATTAAAAAAAAATCTTTGACAGACCTATTAATATTCTACTGTAGAGGACAGTGACTTGGTTTTCTTTAATCTCCCCTCCGTGCCCGTCCACATGCACCTACACACCTATCTACACTGCCCACTCTCACAGTAGGCTCGGAGCAAAAATTTGGTTATACAAGTATTCCATGTCAACAACTTCATGACCACATATACATTATTCCCTACTAAGTCATGTAGTATACTATGATGACTTTTCATTCCTTGAAAACTCCTTGTTTCCTTGAATTTGATTATGTTATTTCTTTGCTTACTTAGTTTGTGTTTGTGTGTTCATGTAGTTTAGCCTCACATTCTCCCTTAATGGGTTATATCTCCCTTAATACAACCAGACATATTACAATGTAAAGTTTAGTATTGGAGATATCACACCAAAAGGCTACTGACTATTTTAATCTAGGCTAGTTGGTTTTTACGGGTGTACACAACTCTCATTCTGAGATTGCCCTTCCCCACCCTGGTGAGTCCTTCATATCTCCCTGGAGTCAGGTTTCCCTGGATTTTAATTGATCATGTGTGTTGGAAAAGCACATTCTGCTATAGTTTCCCAAAGGTGAGTACATAAGAGGTAAACTGACATCAAACATGTCTAAAAATTGTTTTCATTCAACCCTTGTACTTAATAGTTTCTCCGGAAACTATGGCATTCTAGGTTGATGTGGAAGATTCCATTTTCCCAAAGTAGCTAAAGTGATATCTTCCATCTCACACTGTCTTAGTATGCAGCCCCTTAGTATCGATGCCCCTCTCATAGGAAGGTGAGGTCTCTCTTCTCTTCCCTTCAGTCTTATGACTAGGACAGACTTATGACTATGATGGTAGAGATGCTATGTAATCTTTAAAACTAGGATACACAAGGGTACACAGGTGTTTTCTTTTGTTTGTTTGTTTAGGGGGGGGTCAGAAACAGCTCTTGGGACCCAGCCAGTATTCTGTGAGGATATACAATCCACCCACACAGGGAGAAATTTATAGCCAGCATCAGCTCACTAGCTATGTGCGTGAGATCATTTGGAACTGGGTTCTCCTGGCCAGTCAAGGAACCTGCTCATGCTACGGAGAGCAGACCCTGCTGAGTCTTATCCAATTGCAGATGTGTGGCCAAAATATGTGACTTGAGGGTTTGGAATGATTTATTACTGAACAAAACATAAATGCAACACTTGAGGGAAAGTTCCCTAGGAATTTGGAAGGTATCATTCCTGACTCTTGGCTCCCCATATTGCTGTGACAAGCATGAAGGCATTCTAATTTCAGATTCACTTAACATTTTTAATTTTTTAGGGAGGTTTTTAGGTTTTAGTCTTTAGTCCTATGCAGACACTTTACAGCATTGAGCCTTGATATGAGTCTTTTTTCACTCAAGTTGTTTGATGTTTTCTTCTCTCACTTCTCTCTTTTCTTTCTGTGTCTATGTGAAAATATTGAATTTCTGGAACTGATTCCAAAAATCTCTTAGCTTCTATATTTTTATCTGTCCTTTTTTCTATCTGTCATGTTTTGCTCTACTTTCTGGGTTATTTCTAATACTCATCAACTATTCTCTTAAGATATTTTATTCTTTTAGCGTATTTGGAATTCCTCATCATTTTTGCTTTGTTCTCTGACTTTTAATGGTGTTTGTTTTTCCATAAATATACCATCTTTACTTATGCCTAACATGAAATTAATGATAAACATAGTTTAAATAATTCCTCTTTGTTCTTACATGTTTTTTAAGGTCTTCTAGGGAATCAAGCCCAGAAAAATAAGCATATGCATAAATATATCATTTTTACTATGATCTTTATTGACCCCCAAAAAACAAATACAAACAACAAAAGAGTTTATTATAATCTCATATTCTACGTGTTTCTACATGGAAATCTTCCAGCTCACTGGTTAAAATTAAGTAAAGAAAATTTCCCTGTCTGATTTTTATACTTTTAATCCATCATTAAATTCTATCGATCATTTTATATACATCTTCTTGCATCACTTACTTTTTTCCTACCCAGGGTAAGATATTTACAACAGTATGAAGTGACTTTTCATTTTCTGCCTCGGTAGCCTGGGGGAATGCAGCCTCCCTGCCATCAGTAAGGTTTGGCTAAGTCTGTGCTAATTAAGAAACAAGGTTTGAAAATGAGCATCAGGGTCTGAAATCCCACAAGTAAACCTGAGATGTTTCCACAGGCAGGGGCAGGGCAGTTGTATTTCTCTGGCTCCATTACTTAGAGGAGTGTCACTTAATACCTGTGTGAGGAAAACAGAGGTGTGCCTATTCCAGAGAAGCACTGCACGCATGAAGAACTTTAGTAGAACCTGTGGGTCTACTTCCCTGGGCCCCTCTTTGTCTTCCTGATCCAGTTCTCTCTCCTCCACAGCGCCAGGCTGGGCCAAGAGAAACAGTAAGCCATTTCTCTATCTTCTTTAAACTGCTAGTCCATGAAAGGGCACAGCAGCAAGTTGACGTCTGCCTTAATCTTGTCTTCAAGTTTTCCCTTTTCCAGCAAGGGCTGTTCCTGACCAGCAGCATTTATGTTTAGGTGGGTGTTTACCATGTTTTACATCACATCATAACATGTTTTAGAGTCAAATGTGTTTTAGAGGTTAGTCAATCCAAAAACAACATTATAAGAGATAAAGTCCAGAGACGTCATTTACTTGCTCCAAATCACATAGTGAGTAATCTAGAATCGAAGTTTGGGATTTCTGACTCATACTCCATGTCTGTACTATCATATCAACACTCACATCATGAAAATGTAGCACTTGAAACAAATAGTTGGCTAAGTTCTTTCTTTATTAACTTGTGTGTCTTTGGTTAGCAAGAATTCATTATCTTTTCACTGTCCCTATGTCCAAGGCAATTTTACAACACATGCTTTATAAATTCTTTTTGTCTTCCCTGAAATAATTTTCAGTGTCCTCATTACTTACAGACTGAAAAAAATAACCACACTTCGGAGCTATTCTCAAAGACCATCCTCTGATGCTTCCCCTGCTGTACATTACAACGTTGGTTGTTTTTTTTAATTTGGTATATAACTTTAAGGCAGACCTCCCAAGAACAAATTGTAAGGGGGTCTTCTCTGGTTAGCTGCTCTCAGAAACACTCTTGGAATTGTTCCTCAACAGTATCCTTCTTTGGTCGTCCCCGAAGACCACAGAAAATCACTGCCTAACAGCCGCCTCCATTCTTCATCTAACCAGTACAAGTTAGCAACTGATACACATTATTTGTCTTGTTCTGACTCTCAAAGACACCTTTAAAGCTCCCTTAAATTGTTCACTGTACTGACATAAAAATGGAAGGCATAAAGCTAATCAAATGGTTTTACACTCCGTATAGTGTCGTGATCAAAATTAAACTATAGTATTCATAACCAATCAACTCCATTTGCTTTAGAGTTACATATGGCATAAAAAAGAATGGCGTGTGTGCTGTTTCTCTTATTCCGGAACCAGGAAAGACATTATCAATCAATCACAGACCCCTATTGTGAAGACTCAGAATCTTTCTCTGACTCTTGGTAGCCACTACCCCACAGTCCTATTATCTATATCTGTGCGAATGTGAAAACCATTCAGTTAATCTATTACCTAGTTATTCTGTGTATACTGAAAAAGAACGAACATGAAAATCCGAACATAAATGAAGTTGTTAACATTCTATAGTGTTATCATTGTCATTTTTTTCTTTCTTTGGCCTGTTGAAAGCATATTTTCTAGTTCATAAAAACTTCCCAGGAATTTCCCTTCCATTAGTGTAAAAACCAAACAAACAAATGAATAAACAAACAAAAATGCCTGTTAGAGCCTTAATATTCTCAGTGGTAAAGTAAAAAAGTGACCTGGGCTAGTTTTTAGTTTTAAAAACCTCTGAGTCTGCTGTTTATGTCAGAGTATTAACTAAGAAAGCACATCCTAATTGTCATAGAAGACTAACGTTTAAGTTGGAGAAATACTGCCAGTTCAAAATTTCCCAAAAGAAGTGCCTATGAAAGTATTGTGTTTATAAGGTGATAAGAATAATTACATTTTTGTTACATAATTATTTTTATAAATGATATTAAATAGAATTAGTGCATAATCTGTATTTCTATTATTAGTGAAACAGAATTAGTGCCTTTCTGCAACATGTTTGTGAATATAATTTAGTCACTCAAACAGCATTTAGCTTAAACATACAAATAAACACAAAACACAAAACAGCAAACAAGCAAAACTGGAAAAAACTGTGGCTGAATATGGCCTGTGAAAGAAAACCTTTGAGTGTTAGAGTCAGGCCGTAATGACAGTCTTAGAATTATGCCTTTAATTTTTCCCCACCCCAGGTAGGTCCTTCTCTGCTCTTACTTGAGCAGCAGTGAAGAAGATGCATTTCTGTTGGGACGAAATGGAGAACACGATCCATTAACATGTACAGATCTCAATTTGTCGGGAGTCTGTTATGTTGAGGAGAGGCAGAGATTAGGCTGACCTTCCCCAGCAGTTTTTTAGACAGGGAAAATAATTAAAACGTCTCAGGATAGGCCATTTTAGAGTCACTACTGTACAGACCCCAGGAAGCCCTACACCAATAGAAACTCAAAAGGAGGGAAAGTGAGATGAGTGCACTGCCATGCCCCAGGGCAGAAATTAGCTGCAGAAAGCTCCCAGCTGCGGGATGGGCTGGGGTTCACCCCAGTTGCAGTAATAATCAAGTGAGCATGAAAGAGGAATGGAACTATGTCAAATGAATGAGGATAAGCTTTCTCACAGAGATACAGTTCAGGAACACCTCAGCTATGAAATGGTCGTGTTTCTGGTTTATTAAAATACATTTTTTACTAATTTTATAGTATGTATCATTGCTTTATCAGAAAAAACATATCATATATATATATATATGTATGTATGACACAAGGTAATTACATTTGGTTATAGATAGTTTTATGGTATAAATTTTAAATTTTTACTCTTGGGGTTAGTAAATCAATTCCAGCGCTGGTGGGAGTGCACATCATTTATGCTCTGTGACTTGCCCGGGCTGATGTAATATGAGGCAGGAAATGAGAAGGAGGGAGGTGTTTACTGCTGGGCAGGAGCCTTGGTGAGCCAGGATGTGGTGAACCACGCTCCTTGCTCCGCGCCAGAATGACATAATAGATGTGGAGTTTCTGTCATTCTGAGTCCCTGAGTGAGAGTGACAGAGGACAGAGTTGCTGCCAATCGCAGAGACTGATAGAGCAAGAGTGAGAAACACATTTGTTGTCCGTGAAAGTCACCCAGGTTTGGTCATTGCTTGTCCTGCAACGGCATGTAGCCCACGCCAGCAGTCAGGACAGTAGCAGAATTGTAAGACGAAAAGCAGTGATGACAACTTAGCTGGGGAAGACATTTGATTAAAAACTCACTTAACTTTAAGATAACCCTTTCTTAATCCTCTACAATCAGGTAGGTGCAGATCATGATCTGTGATTGGCTCACAGTGTGGCTTACTCCAGTCATTTCAATTCTTTGCTTAAATGGACATTTGAAATAGATTTAAGGGTCCCTGCATACCATCATGTACTAATAAATGTTTATCAACTGTTGTTGTGAGAAAAAAGTCCTACTTTGTAGAGGTTGCCAATTTCTGTGGTGTAAATATTCCTAACGTCACCCTGTCATGCTGTTCACATAGCATCACTGAAAACATTGTTAGGAAGAGTTGCCAGTGATTAAGTATCACAGCCAGTGCAGGGCGGCTCCAGCACATCATTGCTACATCTTTACTGTTGCAACCCTTGCAGATAAGATGCCTACTGAGACCTTCATGAATTACTCCAATTCCTTGCCTCCTGATCCTTCCCTAAAGTTTTAGAATTTATGATGTGTGCCATTCATTTGACATTTAACTGCATCTTTATTTTAGACACCCTTTATATTTATAGCTTATTATTTTTAATTCAATAATTATTTTGTACCTGTTTGATGTTTATGTCTTATTTTTCAAGCTAGAGTGCAAGTTATAGGAGAGGGAATTTTTGTATTGTGACTCTCAGTGTCCCCTCCACATCTTGCTTTTTCTTCTGTTGGTGCCTGTTAAATAGTTTGTTAGTGTATAAAAAATATCTAAACATGTCCCACAATTTCCCGCTGAATAAATTCAGCTTCATATTTGTATTTACATCTATAGCTGGCAAACAATAAACCTGAGTGGCTGTTTCGCTGGTGAGGTGCTATTCTAAATGACATGTGGGTTTTATTTACAGGTATTTTAAATAAAGACTTCAAACGCAATAATAATTAACAGGGGAAGAAGTTGATAAAAAGGAATATTTGGGAGAGTTGTATAACAAGATAAATTTTTCAGTTAACAAGTTCATAATATAGCCTACTTCCAAAGTAAGTGATCAGATTGTAAAACATTGGCAGAAAGGCAGGTTTAAAGAATAATTTGGCATTTCATTGTTTATGGGCTCAACTGCTTATAAAATATGCTTCAAAGAGCTGTTGAAACATCTTTGGTTCATTTTTGTGTTTAGGAAAAGGGGAATTGATATTGTTGCATGTTCGCATTATGCAAGTGGCATTCACTATAGAGCATTGCACTAATTACTAGCTGAATGATTGAGAAGAACAAAAGACACTTGTTTAATTCAAGATACAAGGTTGAAGAAGTGTATATGTATTATTTTCTGTTTCTCTAATATCCTGCATCAGGAGATAAACTGGTTTTCATCAAAACGAGCCAGTGTTTTTGGAAATCAGTACAACTCAGACTCTTTACCAATTAGAATAATTTAGGTAGAAGTATATTATAACAGCGCATATCTCAGGTCTCTAAGCATGTGCCAAAAATGCTCATTAGCTTTCCCTGGAGACGATCAGCATACTAAGAACTGTATCTGGGTGGGGACAAAGAGCCACAGCATCACCACAAATGCCATTGATTGATAAGAGGACTCATATTTTCAATGCCCAGAAAACTAGAAAACATGAATTATTTTACTTGCGTATGATGCTCTAAAAATTTTATAAATACATTTTTCCTCTAATGGCTCCATTTACATGGAATTTGGGTGTCTTTGTTATTATTTCTCAAAAAGAGAAAAAGTAAAACACCAGAAATAGTGAATCGAGGAAGTAGGTTGAAATCAGTCCAGGGTGAGTAAATTCTAAGCTCTAGCATAGTTCTCAGTGCTGTGTCTGACCTTAAAAATGATTAATAAAATGTAAAAGCAGTAATAAAAGATACGTACATTTTTTTAAAAGACAGAAAGTCCTGGGAAGGAGAAGTTAATGGGTCCTGTAAGGACTGGGAACCTGTATTCTAATCCCAAACAGTAACTTTGGGAGGTAGAAAATTATCAGAATTTTCTGATTCTGAAAATTCTGAATCAGAAATAGAGGTAAATTCTGAAAATTCTGAATCAGAAATCAGATTCTGAAAATTCTGAATCAGAAATCAGAAATAGAGGTATTCCCAAAATACCCCTATTCCCAAAAGATGGTGTAGAAGTTGGAGAGAAATGAAGGGACCCTTTGAACAGGGAAAATGGCAGTCTTGGTGGTAAACAGAAGAGATTACCCATTGCCCAATTTCATGGTAATTTTCTATAAGGAATGCCTGGAACTTTTGATAATGAGTATCTCTAAGAAGTGAGAAGGGTTGTATGATGGGACAGGGCTCACTCTTTATTAACAACTGTAGTGCACAGTTTTGTCACACCAAGTTCCTGTGTTAGTTCTAGATTAAAAAAAAAAGAGTAAAGACCTCCTCATGCCGTGTATGTTTACACATTATATAATGTTCATATTTATGCCATATAAATATACAGATGTTTATATTTTAATATTTACAGTAGTTAGTCTTTACTAAAAGTTTGTATTAAATTACCACATTACAAGTCTTAATTTTGTATTTAATTGTTGATTTTTTAAACATCTACCATGGGAAGAGAACTTTATTAAATAAAGGGCATATCAAGTGCCTAATAATCAACAAATGGTCTGCTGTTTAATGTGACTGGAAAGAGATTACAAAGAAATGTATTCATTTTAACTGGTCTTAAATTTCTTTACACATCTTTATTGCTATCTCTAGCTCAAGCTCTGTTTCTATCTCTGCCTGCCTGCTATAATACTCTTTTTAAAACATCTCTTTTTGGTTTCCTGATCCTACTTTAACTCTTTCTTTAAAATTAAACAGGCACTGAAAAAGTTATATTTCCATAGACACTTACATCTTAAGTGAATCTTAAATCCTTTGTCAGTTGAAGTGGGCTAATGGTTAACTCTTCTCTAGAACAGACGCAAGTAACCTGCCCATGCTTTCTGAAATTGGAGCTAGAATATACATACAGAAATGTGGATACAATTTTCACTTACACAGGAGCCTTGAGTCGCTTCCCCACTAGCTCCTTCTGTGCTGGAGAATGCCTGCTAGGAAAGACCCAAAGAGTCTGTCCAATCAAGATGGCTTAATGCAGGAACTTCTCAAAGTGGTTTACAAAAGATTTCATGTTCCAAACGTGAATAAGCCAGGTTTAAAGATAAAAATCACAAATATTTTACATGCACTTTGGGAAAGGGTGCATGGACATGGACAACAGTGTGGTGAGTGTGGGAGGGAGGGGAGTATAAGGGGAAATAAATGGTAATGGAAAAATACGATAAAAATTTTTGAAACTGGAAAAGGTTTTTTAGGGTGAAACACATTCACAATGATCGGGATTTTAATTGGGTTGATATTATTGTCTTAACATTCTTTTTAATAC